>JANAVB010015696.1:0-45292 GCA_029216955.1 Iris pallida
TATTCATGTTATACTCGAGTTAACCCTCTCCGAGTACTCATGAAGAAATCGAGTACACTTAATTCTCGGTTGGCTACATGGGCAATCCGCTAGCTCAATATGACATGGTGTATGTTCCACAGAAATCTGTCAAAGGTCAAGCGTTGGCGGACTTCTTAGCAGCTCCTCCTGTGCCGAGACATCTAAACTCTATGACGAAATTCCTGACGAGACATTAAAAGTCAACATGATCTCCGAAGAGTTTCCAACCTGGCTTTATTCTTTGATGGTGCATCAAGAATTGGACCAAATGGTGCTATAGTGGCAGGTGTTGGAGTGTTTCGTTTCTCCAGACGGATTAACTATCCAAGAGCCTACTCTTTAGATGACCTTGCTCTAACAATGGGCAGAGTACAATGCTTTACTTGTCGGCCTTCAGCTAGCTAAACAACTGAATGTTGAATATCTGGAAGTCTATGGTGATTCTAAACTGGTTGTGAACCAGGTTAGAGGAACCTATGAAGTCCGTCATCAAGACCTAGTGCCTTATCATGAAGCGGCAATTAATATAGCTACATCATTCAAAGCTTTCTTCATCGACTATGTTCGACGAGCTTGCAATACTGAAGCCGATGCTTTGGCCAATCTTGCAGCTGTCTTGCCATCCCTATCAAAAGACATCAGGTGGTGGTTATTTCTAACCGAGAACTGTTCTATATTGAAAATAATCGTAATATTGAATTTAGCAATCTTGCTGAAGTCAATGTTATTGATGACGATTGGAGAACTCATTTTATCGATTTCGTAGTACATGACATACTCCCTGAAGATCCTAAGGAGGCTACAAGCGTTCGACGTCGATCTCTACGATTTTATTACAATCAAACCACCAAAACACTCTATCGGCGAACTTATGATGGTCTTCTTCTACGCTGTTTAGCTGGTGATGAAGCCAAACAAGTGTTGCGTGAAGCTCATAATGGCGTCTGTAGAGCACATCAACCTGATCCTAAATTCAGGATTGCATCCGACGCATGGGTTACTATTGGCCCTCTGGTATCAGATGCCATTGAATATGCAAGAAAATGTCGTGCTTGTCAAATCCATGCAGACTTCATTCATCAACCCTCGGAATTTTTACAACCGACTGCTGCTTCCTGGCCTTTTGAAGCTTGGGGTATGGACATCATAGTCCTATTAATCCTCCTTCTTCTAGAGGACATCGGTTCATATTGGCGATACCCGATTACTTCTCCAAGTGGGCTGAAGCTATACCTCTGGCTGAAGTCAAGACTAGCAGTGTCATTAACTTCGTTAAACACCATGTCATCTATAGATTTGGTGTACCTCGAAGAATCATTCATGACAATGGACCTCAATTCATTAGTCAGAAGTTCACTAATTATGCGATGATCATCGGATTAACAATGTTGCTTCGACGGCCTACAATCCTGCTGCTAATGGTTTAGCTGAAGCCTTTAACAAAACCATTATTAAGCTCTTAAGAAATTTGTATCCACTAACAAACGGAATTGGAGCGATAAACTTGGCGAATGTCTTTGGGCCTATCGAACTACAGTCCGCAATCCCACATGCTTTACACCTTTCTCTTTGGTGTATGGCTGTGAAGCTGTCCTTCCTTTGGAGTTACAAATTCCTTCTTTAAGGATGCTATTGCCAATGAGCTCACCACAGAAACAATGACCTTCTTCGACTTCAAGAGTTAGAGGCATTGGATGAAAGCGTTAATGGCTCAACAGCATATTGAGTTATACCAAGCCCGCATCTCAAAGACATTTAATCGTAAAGTGAAGGTCATAGCCTTTCAGCAAGGAAAACTTGTTCTAACGGTCAGACGTCCTATGACTATGACTCATATGAGCAAAGGGAAATTCGATGCGAAATGGGAAGGTCCTATGTTGTAAGCAAAGTCTTCTCAAACGGAGCTTATCAACTTTCAGAACTTGATGGTCGAGTTGCTATGATGCCTATCAATGGCAAATTCTTAAAGAAGTATTATGTATAAATGTAAATACTTATAAATTATCAGACAGAATCAAGTTCATAAATAAAATTCAAATTTTATTATATGATAGTACATATTAAAGGTCGCTATCATCTTTTTCTACATTGGGACGAGGGCCACTGCCGTCCTTCTCAAAAATGCGGTCAGCAAAAGAGCCGAGAACCTCCTTGCTGGATCCCACAAGAAACTTGCAGCGGCCATCCTCATGGCTTCTTCTTCTTTAGTCTTTCCTGGTTCGAGCATGAAGTCCAAAATGTCCCGCGGTGGCTGGGGTGCAGACGAACCTTCGCCTGCTTCTGCTTCCTTTGGCTGAACTGGATCGGCAGGGTGTTCTTCAATACCCTTCTGAACCTTCGAGACAGTCTCAACCTTCTTAGATGCTTCTCCGGAAGACATTTTTATGTTGAGAGTAGAAGTGTTCGTTCCTGTCAGATTTCTGCTATATTTATAGACAGAAGTTCCTCAATTAATGAAACATTACATTCATCCGACGGTTCATCCGTTCATTAATACCTGACGGTTCATCCGTTCATTATCACATTCATCCGACGGTTCGTCCATTCATTAAACACCTGACGGTTCATCCGTTCATTTATTACACTCATCCGACGGTTCGTCCGTTCGATAATATCTGACGGTTCATCCGTTCATCTATTTTGACGGTTAACCCGTTCATTTATTATCATTTGACGGTTAATTCGTTCATTTCAACATCATTGACGATTTACCCGTTCTTTCATCATTACTTGACGGTATTCCCGTTCATTCATTTTTATATACATTGACGATTCTCATCGTTCATCTTCTACATCAGCAACTTGTCATTTTCGATTAAGTTGTCAATAATCATATCTATCTATTATTATATCTGAATAAGATATGCAATAATAATGGAGCCACAACAAAATGTCCTTTATATCAAAAAAATGAGACATTACAAAAATGCAGCTACAGCAACAAAACCCAAATACAAAATCAGAAGGAGGGACAATCAGATTGTCAATTTGCTGCTTCAATGTCTGCAGCTCTTCTTCGTGTGTGACGCTACTATCTTTCTTACCTCCTCCCTCGCGCTTTCTTCATCAAAAATGGGCATATCTACTGTCCTGCGAGTGATCTCTTCACCATGAGTGGTCTCATACTCATTCCTTTCTTTAATCAATGCATTAAATTGTTCAATCACCAGTTGGTGATTAACAGTTTTTCTTCAAACTCTTGTTGGAGGCGAGTAATTTTAGCCTTCAGCTCAGCAAGTCGCCGTCCTTTGCTTTCAGCCACTAGAGTAATTGATTCTATTTTAGAATTATATTCAGCTGATTTTGCTGAATGAGCTTCTAACAGATTTTGAAGAGTTAACCTTTCCATATCAGCAGCTTGAGCCAGCCGCTCAAATTCAGCTTGTACTAAAGAGTCTACATCTTTCTTCTTGAGTTCTTTATACTTCTTGATGGAGGCTTCTAATTCATCCAATATAGTTCAAGGAGAGTGGCCTGAGCTTCGTCTCCTTGGTCTCTTATGGCTCTTATCAAGAAAGAAGTGGGCTTCCTAACCATAATGAAGTCAGCCCCTTCTTTCTCTATCATTTTACGGACGAGAGATCCCAGCGACTCAAAGAAACATCGGGTAAAAGACTGGACCACTTGCTGATTGATGGCCAGAGTTCCAGGAGTCGCTGCTACTCCTGATGAAGACGGAGTAACAGGTTGCTCGATTCTTTTAGGTTGGACAATAGGCTCTTTAAATAAGGGAGCCAGAGTAGAGCTGGTTGCTCCTCCTGCTTGATCTTCTGCAAAAGTAAAATTGTTATTTTACTAATTAATTGTTGATGCACAAAAAGATCAAATGAAAAGCAATTTTACCTTGGTTTGGTTTAACAACAAGTTCATTCCCTACTGGAATAGACTCCTGTTGAACAGAAGTAGCCTCCGCTGTAACAGCCTGGCTGCTGCCCGCCTCAGAACCACAAGATAAATGATGGCTACTGCTAATAACCACTGTTGGTATAGGCACCATAATCAGGTCCGTTGGAAGTATTGGCAAAATCCCAAGATCTGCAAATGAAGATATTAGTTATCAGTTCATTTTAAAAAAAAGAAAAGATTGTTAAATCTCATTTTATACCTTGAGGGTCGGTGGCAGGATTTTCTTTTAGCACACCTTCGTCGGCTACTTCTTCAGGAGATATTTCTATCTCAACATCGACAGCCTTTTCTGCAGACGCCTCCACTTCAATATCCTTTTTAGGATTTGAAATATCATCGGCAGTATCAAGAGATCTGTGTTCTTCAGTTGCTTTTCAGGATCTTGTAAATACTCATCAACATTTTCGGATGAAGAACCTTCCTCGTCTTCTTCTTCTTCTTCTTCTTCTACTGCTGCATTTCCACTGCTAGTGGCAGCCTGATCTTCCTGCAAGCTATAACTGCAATCCTCCAGAGCTGCAATCATTTCACGGTCTTCGTCCTCACGAAGAGTCCTGGGAGTAGGAGGAGGTTGAGTAATATCTGCAATAGGAGAATGAGGTCGTACAACACTTTGTTCTTCCTCTAAAATATGTTCTCTAGGCTTTTCAATTATTGGGGCAAAATCTCCCCTCTGTTCATTCTCCTCGAGAGTTTTGCTTCCTGATTCAGAAGCAGGTGTGGGAGATGCCATTAGAAGTCCTGCAGCAGCATCTACTGAGTCAGGAGTTGTATAGAAGACTCTTCCAAGACTATTCTGGTGACTACTCTTTTCTTTCTGTGTAGAGGTCTAATAGGACTCTCTACATTTTCTGGCTCTACTTGCTTTTGCACGGAGGTTGGTGTACTGGCAACTTCTTGATGTGTCTCGGCCAATTATCGGGATTGAGATCTGGTAGTCACCTTTTCAGAAGAAACATCAAGAATCAATTTCTTCTTCGCCAGGAGCAGGAGGCTCCTCTCTTCTTCTTTTCTTCGCAGGAGATTTACCCACCTTCAGAGAAATACGAAGTGGTGCATTCACTTCTTGGGAGAATATAATATCCCTTGTAGTTTCCAGAGGTGCATCTGCCGGTTCCTGCGCCTCCTCATTTATAGGGATCGATGGAGCAATTCTCCCTCTTCTCAATCTTGTTGCAGTGGCGAAACTATCTGCGAGATTGAAATTCTCGACAAAAGTATTCGCTGATGTGTAAAACACGGAGTATGTAAAAAGCATTCGAGGACCCTGAGGAGTAGTCCGCTGGCATGGAGAAAGTGGCTTTTGTATCACGGGCATTGTAATAAGCCCAAGCCCTAGCTCCGTCTATCAGATAACCTTTGCCTTGGAGGCAGGTAATTGCGTTCCCTACATGGAACTGATCATACCCAAACTGTCGAGCAAAACGGCTTGGGAGGTATGGTTCTAAGTAGCACTCTTCTTCGAATCGGTAGACCAAATGAGATGGTCGAATTGTCTTCAACCATTCAAAAGCGATACGAGTTAGAGGCTGCAGTTTCGAATCCACCATATTCGTGGGCATCTGATCATACCCAGCAGGAAAAGGAGCGCAGCAGAAGTTCCAGCCTCTGTTCAGATTCAACATAATCTACACTCAGATAAGGAAGTATATTTCCATTTTCCATCGGAATACCTTCGAAGAAAACTGCCGTCAACTGTTCCCATGCCAGGATCCATTAGAGTTGGATAGTGAAGAAGCAACCATCCAAACAAATATGTATATGGCAATTCTAAGCGAGGGAATTCTCTCTCTCCTTTCGCTTTCAACATCAAGTCAACATATAACGAAGACTGGCGTTCAGCTTACAGGTCATTGCTGATAGTAAGTCCATTTTATAGCCGAAGACTAGCTTAACAGCTGCAAACAAGACGCCACGGTGAAAACGATCCACTGCACTGGATCCGGGAACTACGAACCTTCGCAGCCAGTATGTCAAGAATCCCGCCAATTGTGCTGCTTCTGACATGGGCCTATAGCCCATTCTCAAGTAACTTTCCAATTGTCTCCTCTCTTCAAAGGAGGATATTCATGGTCATCCATCACTTCTTTATCAAAGTGACCACTCTGTTCCATTAATTTTCTGACCTTTGTATGGCTCAAAGGTTTGAAAAAGGTTGGGTAGCATTTATCGTTCTCCTTGGTTTTCTTCTCCTCTATATGATTAAGAAACAATATGGTAGCCACTTTGAAGAATAACAAGTATTGGCAGTGGCACTCTTGTAAAATAAAGAGCAGATCTTGTAATGGCACAATAGTTCTTCGAACACTGTCACCATCTCTGGATTCTCTTTTCTGAGCTTGTTCAACTCATCATTTGTTGGTACATACTCCTCATACGGAGCATCTGCCATGGGCAAAACGAGATATACTTCATCTCGTGGAGTGCAAAGCCCATCTCTCCCCCTGGGGTCATGAAAGTTTCGGTCCTGTAGTTGTATCTCTCAGCTAAGGCTAAGAACATATGAGGATTGGGAGCAAATCCGTAAACAGTGGCATGCACTGCTTCATATAGGTTGATTTGTTGGAGTCTGTCTTAGAATTTTCCCAGAACCCAATTCGCGATATAACTCCATCGCTTGTAGTCTGGATTCACCAATCCAGTCATTCTTATATCTTGCTCAGGATATTTTCCTTCAACCTTCGCAAACTCATTTGCGAATATTGGTGTCCTAACAGGCATTAGCATGGAGGAGTTCTCTGGTGGAATGCAGCCAGGTCTTAAGCCTCTCAGTAGGATACTATATCTGTCGGAAGAGCTATAAAACATATCCTTATGTTGTGGCCCCTTCTTTACGAAGATTTTTCCTGCCCAAGCATCCTGAAATAGAGTGATATTCCATTCCATCTTCCTAGGGTAGCTTGCATGAGCGTACCGTGACAAAGGAAGGCAGCGAGCGATGTCGGGTATAAAAAAAGATCTATCTTGCTGGTGAACTACCCTATCTTCCATCCTTGGCCTAGGCTGAGATGCTCTCTCAAAGGCGTCACCGAATAGGAATAAGGGTTTCTTGTGAATTACAGCATCAGCTGATTCTAAAGGCTGTCCGTTCATCAAACACATCAAAGTTTCATTGTCCTGAGAAATCAATATAGCCTGACGGGAGGCCGGCAGATCATACTGAGGGTAATGGACATGAGACAGATCCTCTTTGTATTCAGACTCTGTGAGGGTTCCCACAAAATGTTCGTAATCTGGATCTTCATTGACTTCAACTGCATCAACAAACAGATAAAAATTAGTCCAAGACAAAGATTTTGTTTTTAAACATAAAACATGATTTGCGCAACCTCAGACTGCGCTGACATGATTTGCGCAACCTCAGACTGCGCTGACATGATTTGCGCAACCTCAGATTGCGCTGACATGACTTGCGCAATATTAGTTTGCGCATCATTAAAGGTGCGCAAAGCAATGGTTTGCGCTGATATCTGCGCAACTTAATTGTTTGCGTTGACTTCCTGTCAGCACAAATCAACAATTTGCGCAAGAATGCAGCCTTCATAAAAATGAAGAACTGATAGTTGATGCAACCGAAACCCTAAAAAGGGTGGCGCAATATGAACTTATCTCTAAAAAGAGATGAGTTTCAAGGGAGTCGAATCACCCTAAGAAGGGGTTTTCGATCGGTTCAACTACCTCTCAGAGCAGGGTGTGCGAATTCATGTCGGGAAGCTCGCCGAGCAACCCTGTCAGAAGACTCGGCCGGAGCTTTTCCCTTCGCGGCGGCGGCAGCGGCAGCATTTGATCGTCGTGGGGCCATGACAATCGTCGGAGGAGGAGAACAGTGAAGGTTTTCTTCTCAAAAAGCTCGAAAGATTACAAAGTAAAGAATTGAAAACGAAAAGAGGGGTATTTATAGTTTTTGAAATGCGAAACGGATGCCTCGAATTGTGCCTAAACTTGTGGTCTATTCGCTTTGCGCAGACAGCTCATCATATTGCGCAAAATGATTCAACATTCAAAAATTCAAAGTATTTCGAAATTTTGAATACAATCAACTTTCGAAAACTTTGAAGGGGGTCTTGTAGGTCCTGAAAAATCAAGTTGCATCAATCAACAAAAGTCAAAAATTCAAGATATTCATCATTTTGATGAGTTGCGCAGACAACAGATTGCGCAGACATCACTTTGCGCAGGTTGGTTTGTGCATGTTCCCAACTGCGCAGGCTGACGTGGCAGAAGTCATCATTGACTGAATCAAATCAGATCTTCCTGACAGTTGACAACACGAATAACGAGGAAACTGTTCGTTTTTGACGCCGCACAGTGCTCGAGGGCGGCTGACAGGTGGCAGCGCAATCCGTGGTTGCGCAAACCATTCATGCGCAATCCGTGGTTGCGCAAACCATTCATGCGCAGTCTGAGTCTGCGCAAACCAAAGTCTGCGCATTTCACTTTGCGCATTCTACCAATATAACTGACCAATTACATGTGGCATTCATGCCATCAATTGCTCATTACGTGGCAACTGTCTATGCACGATCATGCGTATTTTAATCAAATAATACCATGTGTCTCAGATAGTTGGCCCACGATCCAGTAACTGCCTGCGCAGTCCATATCTGCGCAAACCAGTTGCTGCGCGAATCAGCTTGCGCAGTCCAAAATAACTGAAAGTTAGTTATTTTCAGAACTCTATAAATAGAGTTTCAAGTCTTCATTTCAAGGGAGATCAAGATCAGAGATCAGAAATCAGAGAGTTCAGGAGTTTTTGCCAAAGTGCTGCTGCATTCTTCCGAGACTTTTGTCTTCAACTTCAGAGGCTTTTGCCTTCAATTTCCAGAGTCGTTTTCAACTTCAAAGGCTTCGTCTTCAAAGTTCACATCGTCCAAGGGATAAAGCAATCGTCATCAAGATTGGATTCCTATAGTTGTAATTTTCCCAGAATTCTTGTAATCTTTATTACAGTTTGTACCAATAAAGTTTTATACTTTTGTTTTTGCAAACAAGGGTAATCTAGTTTAATTATTAAAGATATAAAGTGCACTTCGTTATTCGTACATCGAAACTTACGACACGGAAATCGAGATAAGAATATCAATGGTAAGGTTGATAATCTTATTATAGTGATCCACGTGTTCATCTTGTCAATTTCAGCGATGTGAGATCACTGGAATTGACTGATCTCAGTTTCGTTGTACTAATCCCGAAATACGAACATTATAAGAATTAATTATTAATTAATTATAAAAAGGCTAAACTCAGAGAAATTATCAACAAACATTGTCGGACGATGAAATGAACATCGCCAACGTGTTTAGAATGGTCAAATTAGCTAGGATAGCCTACCCATCGGTCCAATTTGGACACAAGGGCAAAAAGGTAATTTTGGGTCAAAACGGTGTCCGTGTCGGAGTCGTTTTGCACCGAAAAACGTGCAAGAAAATAAGTCTATAAAATATATCAAATTATATGTCCACGAAACCAGAATGATGATACGAACCCAACGGTATCTCCAGAATTGGATTTCGTTGACCCGATCTCAATTTGGCCCGTTGACCAGACTTGGAATTCCGGTTTGCACGGAAATGCGTGCCGGAGTCAAAGTTCTCAAAACTCAGCAAACTACATGTCAACGAGTCCAGAATGACGATATAAAATCAACGGTATATCCGGAATTGGATTCCGATGAGCCGATCTCAAAATGACCCGTTGACCCGGATATTGGTATCCGTCTTGCACCGAAATGCGTGCCGGACCCAATGTCCATCAAAACATAGCAAATTATATGTCAACGAGTCCAGAATGACGATACGAACTCAACGGTATATCCGGAATTGGATTCCGATGAGCCGGCGTCAAAAACGTTCCGTTGACCCAGAATGCGGGACCCACTTTATACCGAAAAACGTGCCAGGACCCACGTTCTCTAAAATAATAAATTTTATATGAAAACATGCCAGCACGATGCCACGAATCTAATGGTGGTGTCAGAAACGAAATCTGGAGTCCCATGTTCAAAATGAAATTTTACAAGTTAGAAATTACGAATTCGGACGGCCAACTTTGGCATCGAATTCAACCAATCAAACAAGCTCACAATGAAACGAACTGGAGGGGTAGTAAGAGGGGTTATACCAGCTTCGCACAGGAATAGGTAGCACGTCAAAAGGAGCTGCGGTGGAGGAGATACAAGCTGACGAAGTTGGCCCCACGAAACTGTCCAAATTTAATACAATTTAAACGGTCAACTTGGTGGCCAGTTTTGATGTATCAAACAATAAAATTAACGGACAAAATTGACATGGATGAAGGTGGATATACCGAAATTGTGACGGAGCGAAGAAATCGCCGATCCAACGGTCGGATTTCTGGGAAAATGTGCGCGAAGTTGCTACGACGGGGCGCAATTTTAGTCTCGTTTCCGAGCTCGTCACGACGGGACGTCGTGCAAAACGCACGAATCGCCTCGACGGCGCGTCCCGGAGGACGGTGGCCGTCAGGGGACTGAGCGTCGGAGCTCGCCGGAGGGGGGCCACCCACGGCGGTGGTCGACGGGGTACGATGGCCGGCGGCGGCGCGGCCAACACGGCCAGCGCGCGCGCGGCCAGGCTTGCTGCCGCTGCTGCTGTGTTGCGCCAGCGCGCGCGCGGCGGCGCGGCGAACGCGGCGGCGAAGGCGGCGGCTGGTGTAGGCTATGGTGGAGGCTATGGTGTGGTGGTGGTCGGGATGTTTTTGGAGTGGTCGGGTGGAGCATTGGAGGAGTAGGAAGGAGTTGGAGTTGGAGGAAGGTGGTGGCGCGCCGGCCGGCCATGGATGGCAACGGCGTCGGCCAGCCGGAGGGGAAGTCGGCCTAGGGGAGTGAGGAGTGGTGGTCGGGGTGTTGAAGTGATGTTGCTGCTGTGGAGTATTTGTGTTGTTGTATGGTTTGTAGGAAATAAATGTTAGAGAGAGAGAAAGAGTAATAGTAATGAGAGGGAGGAAGAGAGAGAGAGAAAAGTTGTATTCTCATAAATTTTAGGGCCGGCACACTTGGCCAAGAGGGTGAGGGGAAAAGTTTCTATGGGGGAATTGATGGATGTGATTAAAATAGGAATTCAAGGGCTAGGATTAAATGTGTTGGAAAATAGGTTATCCCAATAGGATTAAATCAACGAAAATTTCCAATAAATATTATAATGGGTAGAATGAGTGATTGATATTTTTGGACAAGAAAATAAGAGGGTGTTATGATGGAGAGTAGCATGGAGCTGGGCTGGACTCGGTGGAGCCGGATTGGGTCAAAACCGGACATTGTGCAAAAATTGAATTAAAATTAGGTGTTGATGATCATGAGTGAATAAGTAGCATATGGGGATTCCAATAAATAGGACACAAGTGGCGGACGGATAGTAGGCTCAAAGTGGGCCATGTCCATAGTTGGCGCCGACAGGTTTTGGTCGACAGGGGACCCACAAATTAAGTTGGAAGATAAATGTGACACCGTGGGGCAAATAAAATCGGGTCACATGTCAGAAAAGTTGTGCGAAGCAAATAGAGCACAAGATGGCGTGTCTGAGTAGGACACGAAGGTCATGGGTGACGAGCGTCTCGAGTAGATCATCAATGAGAAGTTGCTTTCAAGAAACTGATTGGTCTTGCACTCCCAATTTAAAAGTCACGGTAACGTGCTAATAATGATCAAGGAAAAGAGTGGGAAAATTAATTAATAATCAAATGGTCTAAATCGACCAGAAGTTCAGCGAAGCAAAAAGAGCACAAGGGAACAAGTTTGAGTGGGACACCATATACCGTCATGAAGGTAATCCTGTCCACTCCAAAACTCGTGAAGAAGATTTCCAGAGTTGAACATCCCTGACACTCCAAATATCAAAGGCATGAAAAAGTACACTTAAGGAAAAATAACAGAATAAATTATTTATCGAAACTAAATCAATCAAAAAAATAAAATAAAATAAAATAAAAATCAACCCAAAATTCAGGGTGCTCACAGTATATCACAGGCTTTCAATAAGAAGGTCAAGCAGAGGACTTTCCAAGTTGGCGACTTGGTTCTAGCAGTCAGAAGGCCGATGGTGTTGACACACAAAACACCAGAAAAGTTTGAACCCAAATGGAAGGGACCTTTCATCATTGAGACGGTATACTCAAACGGTGCTTACCGCCTCGCCAAACCCAATGGGGACATGTTCATGATGTCCATCAACGACAAGTTCCTAAAGTAGTACTACTCTTGACATCCTTTAGACATTTACCTCTATCTCCACCCAACAAGGGAGTCTGTGGACCCAATCATCAGGGCTCACGTACGCCTCCCTTCCACAAAATCTTACGCTTCCGGAACCCAGCGGTTCCATGGCGTTCTATCCTCAGTAGAAGAACAACCACGTCCACATTACCTCTGAGTTGCTCTTCTACGCCCTACAAAACATAATCTGATACCATGTAGGATTATGCAGCTTATCATGTTTACCACGTCCACATCACCTCTGAGTAAATATTCCATAAAGACAACCCCTGCGTTGCCGTACATTGATCGCAGAACTTCCATGTCCATATTACCTCTAAGTAGTTCTGTGTATCCCTCCAGAGTCATTCCTACCACGTCCATAATACCTCTGAGTAGGAAGATTCCATCATTTGAACCCTATATTTGCCACGTCCATATTACCTCTGAGCAAACATGTCGGTTCTTCCAAACTTATTATCTGTACCTAAAAACCAAGATGCTCAAAAGATAATGGATCCATACAAATCATCAAGTTCATGACAGCAAAAATGAACACACCATAAAACTCTTCATTCTTTATTTAAAAGTAAAGAATTACATCCCCAGCAGGAGTTGCAAATTACACAAAATAACAAAAAAAAGGAGACTACAATCCCTAAGCATCACCGGGATTGGCTGAAAGCTCTTCGATCCGATGCTTCAAGTCTGCCGCCCGAGTCTCTACGGTCGCCAGGACTCGACGTTCGGCCTCTTGACGCATCATTTCTATGGCCTCAGGAGAAGTGTCATCCTCATGCTTCTCATCGAGCCGTTGCCGCTGCTGTGCAAGGGAAAGGGCCTGGCGAGTGAAAGCTGCTTCCTCCTCCTTAGACGCTACATGTTCGGCCTGGACTCGCTCAGCATCTAACAAGAGTTGGGCCCACTGGTCTTCAAGGAGGCGAATCTTGGCATTAACCTCCGCTATACTGACGTCCAACACAGCCCATAACTCCACCTTCTCCTACGCGGACTGAGATAGCCTCTCCACCGCAGCCTCAGTTTCGTCCACCTTGCGTTCCCAGACGACACGGTGGCCTGATAAGATGAATCACTTTCAGCGATCAACTTCTCCTTTTCTACGTCTATCAGGGCGGAGAGATCATTTTGCTGGATACACTGAAACTCAAAAAGCAGCTGGTCTAGTTCGGCCACCGATGCCTCCAGAATCTTAGCCATATGATCATGGCCCTGGTGGGAACGTATCAGACTGATGTGAGGGAGTGCCAGGGTTTTTGCCGTCGTGAAACTCCCATTGGCATCTATCACTACCGATACGCCCCTCTGCAGCATCTTATACACCGCCTCAATGATAAACTTCACATACTCATCTGCATCCGCCAGCACTTGCGTTGTCATAGCAGGAGTTGGAGGAGCTGCTCTAGACGGCGGACCGGAAAAAGACCTGCCGGCTTCAATCTGCGAGGCTGAAACCTCAGCATCAACGGACTCTCCCTCAACAGGGGCTTGAATTTCGCTACTGGCCCGAGGAGCCAAAAGAACAGAAGGAGCCGAGAGAGGCGTCGATATCGTGCCCCAAGAAGAAGGAGCAACAGGGGCTTCCAGCAAACCTTTACCCTTCTCAAGCTTGAAGGGACCTCCAACGTCAGGAGCTATCTCCTCCATCTCTAACACACTGTCAGCAGGCCGTACGGGACATTCCCCCACTGGCAGAGCAGCAAGACCAGCACTTGTTTCCCGACTCGGCTCCCCTGGAGTCAGGCTCGGCGGACGAGTCTCATTTTCATGATCAAATCCCTCCGCGGGGATAGAATCTGTCGATACCTCTCGGTCGGCAGTCACCTCAGCCTCCGCTACTGAGTATGGGGTAGGGCTCGGCAACGCTGCAGCCAACCTCCCCTCATCATGACAAGGAGGGGAATCAACCCTCTTCTCTGTTTCAATCATGTCTGTTGCTCTCGCAACACGCTCACTCATCTCTGGATGAACGTTATCTGAAGATGACAAACTCCACTCTACTTCCTCGTATGGAATCCCCGTGTCTGCTGGACCCTCAATGTCCATGGCCCCCACGACGGCTTGCACCATCTCGAAAGCTGCTGCATCCTCAGCTTCCCTTCCGACATAATCCGAAGATACTAAAATCTCTGCAGGAACGACATTGTCAGGATTCTCCTACACGGGAGACATTACAATCGGAGGAATGCGCTCATTAGAAGAGCTCGCCACCTCCTTCGGTTTACTGACGCCCGATTTCGAAACCCGGGTCTTCTTCTTCTACGGTTCCTACAAAAAGAAAGCATATGTCATAAAAATGGTGGAACTAACCAGATAATGTGAGACATCCTTACCTCCGCAGGAGCTGAGTCTGTTGGCACTGCCGGTGACAATGCCTTTTTCTGTCTCTTCGGCGCAGAAGAGCCAGCCTCTGTGTCAGCGCGTCTCTTCGGCTGATCAGCCGATGGCTCTACCTGACCCCCCGAGGATACGGCAGGGGTTCCTCGATAACCTGCCTCTAGCGGACGGTACGACCGAGCCTTCGCCAACAGGTTTCCAGTCGCCTCTAACTGGGTGCCGACAATGAAACTGGTCTTTCGATCATATCCGGGGGCACGGCGTTCATGACACAGTAAAATTTGGTGGCCGAGAAAAGAATCGGCGGCCGCGGATTCTGAACAGGAAGTGTAAAGCGAGCTTCGGTACATCCAGCATTGTAGTAATGCCAAGCTCGTGTACCGTCTAGCAAAATTCCAGTATACCCCAGGTTAATACTGGGGTTCTCCAACATTAGCTGAGCATAGTCGAATTGTCGTACAAAATGGCTCGGCAAATATGGTTCCAGGTAACACTGGTTTCTATTCCGATACACCAGATGGGACGGCCGGATGCTTTGCAACCAGTGGAATCCCCATGGAGGCAGAGTAGTGGCATCTTCACCCGAATCTGTTAAGTCCTCGTTGGCCTCAAAACCCAAAAAAAGGGACCAACTTTGGTGATCTTCCACCCCTGAAGGTGGGACAAAACTTTCCTGCAAACTGGAACACCAGTATGCAACCAGCTCCTCTGATTGAAACGGCGGAGGAATGCGTCTCCGGCCCTATGGTATTCTTCCGAGCCCGGGCTCATCACGTTGGGATGGTGCAAAATTAACCACCCCATCAAGTAAAGAAATGGCAGTTCGGCACAGAAAAAGTTGTCATTCCTTCCTCGTTCATGAACCACATTTCCCGTAAATTCTCGTAAACCTCGCAGCAGGTTACATACCATTGCGGAGAGTAAAGCCAGGCGACGAACAAAAACCAACTTTACAGCTGGCATGATTAGGTTTCGGGTCACCCTCTCTACAGAGCCTGACCCGCCCGAAAAAACATAATCCCGGAGCCAAATCATCAGATACGCAGCCAACACTGCTTTGGACGACAACCGATGAGTAAGGTGCCAGAAACAGCTATAGGAGCGTTCGTCCGACTGCCGGTCCTCGTTTCCCGAGGACTCTTCTCACTTAGCCTGCTCATTTTAGAAAGCACTGCGGAACTAGAAAGCGCTGGCGGAGTTGTAAACTGAGAGGGATTCTCCTTGTCTTGCTTAAAGACATAATCTCTCCAAGCAGTCATATGAGGCTGTGACCCGCCCTTATCCCTCTTCTGCATATAATAGTGATGACTCGCCACTTCCTTGAAGACAGCCATCATTTCCTCCGCTTTGTCCCCCAAGACTTGGAACTCCTCGTTGGTCGAAAAGTATTTCTCATAAGGTTCTGATCCCCAAGGGAGCCTTGACACCTCGTACATTTCATAAAGTACGAGTCCCAGCTCCCCCACCGGAGTGAAGAAAGTCCCGTTCTGGGTGTTAAACATCTCCAGAAGCACGAGGAACATATGCATGTTGATGTCGACGCCTGCCTAGGTGGCGCGGATTGCGGCAGTCAGTCCAATCTCTTGGAGTTCGGTTCGAAACTGCGTCAGAATCCAGAGAGTCAGCTTGTCCCACTTGGAAACATAGTGACACCAACCCTCTACCCGAAATTCACCTTTCGGGTATGACCGCTCCAACAACAGCATACGATTTGCAAAAGTCGAAGCGCCAAAAGCAAATGTGTTGATGGGAACGTCACTGTAAATGCTCCCAGGACGTAGAGTCCGCCAGGTGAAAGAAGGCCCAGCCCACGTGGCGGCCAAAGTATCCCTCTGATTGGAGGTAGCGTCAATCTTGATGGTGCCTGCCACCGCTCCCCCCTGAGATGGGGTTAGCTCCCAAGACATCCTCCTCTTGGAAGCAAGACAACAGAAAGCCGTCAAGGGCCACTGACGCTCAAGTTGCCTAACAGTCATGTGCACCCCTCTTGCTGTAAAGAACCAATCTTCCTTGATCTTTAACACCTTTGCTTCAGTAGAAGTAAGGCAGTCCCCGAACAGGAACTCCGGCTTCAAGAAAGTCACATTATCAGAAATGGCAGACTTCAAAACGCCACGCTCCATCATCCGTTGGAGGAACCCATGCTGTTGTTCCCGGATTTGGGTCATCCTCTCGGAAGGCTGATCCAGCATCATGGCAGCTTGGGCAGGGTTTATCACCTCCTCGTTATAATCTACTTCCATCTGACAGAGGGCACCGTCCAGAAGCACTTCATTCAAGAGCGGAACGGTCATCGGCATTGGTGGTCAGTAAAAAAAAACGAAGATTCAGATATGCAAAAGAATCTGAGCCACGTTCTCATCAGAAGTGCAAACCCTAAACCAAGGCTCAAGCGCATCTGAAAAGAGGCTCCGGCGTATCATCAGGGTCTAAACCCATGCGCGTCAGCAGTGAAGCTTCGGCGCATCATCAGGGTGTAAACCCATGCGCGTCAGCAGTGAAGCTTCGGCGCATCATCAGGATCTAAACCCATACGTGTCAGCAGTGAAGCTTCGACGCATCGTCAGGTTCTAAACCCATGCGCGTCAGCAGTGAAGCTTTGGCGCATCATCAGGGTTTAAACCCATGCGCGCCGGCAGAAAAGCTTCGACCCATCATCAGGACTCAAGGTCCATGTGCATCAGCGTACGTAAAAATGGCCTATTTAGAAAAATAAAGAATGATGAAACCCACCAGTCATCGTCGGCCGAACGTCGACGGGCGTCCGGGGGACATTATCCGCAACGGCCTCCACATGCTCTTTTCTTTTGCCTCGTCCTCGGCCAGTACCACCGCGAGGAGTCTTGGGGGCCATCTCGTGAAAGAAGAAGATTAGGGCTTTTCGAAAGAAGAACTCTAGAGAAGAAGAAAGCAAAGTGGAGACGAACCCTCTCTCTCCATCAGACGCCTATTTATAGGCTTAGACATACGCAGAAACCGATGATGAGTGACATCAGCCGCTGCCTCGGGTTCCGTGAGGAGATAACTACAAATAAATCCAAAAAAGATCACATTAATCTTTTTTGGTTATCGAAGCGTTATCATTTGTATTAACTGAGAGGAGCATGCGCCCCGTCATTGATGCGCAGAGTATCCATGCGCCCGAACAGTCATGCGCCCCGTTGAAGACACCACCATGCTTCTTATTCAAAGTATTCCAAAACTTGACAAAACGTTTTGAAAACTTTGAAGGGGGTCTTGTAGAAGCATGGAATTTCAGGACCAGAAATCCTATGCGTCTAAACATTACATGCGCAAGAAAGCTCAGATGAAGTACTTGGAACAGTAAACAGCAAAAGCATAGACATTAAAGGAAGATTTTTTTTTCATATAAAAGTCTATTACATGTCTAAAAAGGCTGTACAAAGGAGAACTTCTACAAAAAAAAAACCTTAAGTCTACAGTGTAACGCCCCAGTCCCAAAATACATAGGACTAGGAACGTAGACATGCCAGCTGTATACATATGAAGTACACTCTAATATATGAAAACCTCGTATGAATACATAAGCTGTAAAATGCAGTAGAACCATAACTAATCCCATCCACACAAAATAAATGAATAAAAGATATCATATAATGAAAATAAATTGTCTTGATACAATATGTTGGGCGGAGACAAATCCACTACCAACAAAATAAGGAAAAGTACATAAAAAATGAAATAAGTGGCGAGCGAAGCGAAGACGATTCAAGTGCAATCATCCTCGAAGAAATAGCGATGATCACGACTAGAGCTAAAGCACCTGTGAAAGACAAGAGCACACACCTGGAGAGATAACCAGGTCCTCAGAGAGACATAACATGACACATAATATCATGCTATATAAACTGAATAAATATTGCTCAAATAAATAAGTCAATTGAATTATAACATGGTCCAATACACACCTATTGAACGAGCTTACCATCCCCCCCAACCAAATAAGGACAGGAGATGATAAACTAATTCACGGTGACGTATCTTTTCATGCTAAGGATCCAATATGGTATCCGGACCCCAACAAGGTTCAATACCTTCTCATCGAAGTAGTATACAACCAAACAAGGACAAGATGTGACAAACAAATCTGTGATAAGTTATTGTTCCAAGCCACGGTCAGATACAAGTACCCAAACCAAACGTACTCGTACCTAACGGATAAAGGTGCCTAACCGTTCTAAGTGAAATGTTGTTAAGAACAATCCTTCCTACGCATGGGCCCTGGCTGAATAGGATCGGCATGGTCCCCCTTGGGGCACCAGAGGTCCCATCAGTAAGAGCATAATGTTCCGCAGAACACCAGTGGCCGTCAGTAATCATGGGTCATCAACCCTGTATCTCCAGCGGAGAGTCCGGGTCACAAGGAAAAGTGCATCGAAGCCCATACGCTAAGGAATTGTCCTTCCCGTCCAATGCCTACTATGTTGTATCCACAACATTAACCTCTATAACCGCTAAGTCAAACTAGCATGCAATTCTATTAGCGGTTATTCCTATCGTACAGCTTGTATGTACTGGTAGCCAGCCAATCACGCACGTCCGTGTTCTATATGCGACACACAACTTCGTGGTACAACGTGTCAAGGCCAATGAATGCAACACACAAGGTGGTTCCTTAAATCTAGGTTTAATGTGTAAGAAATATAATACATAGCAGGAAATATAAATGAACAGTAAGTTCTAACAGGTTATGCCATGTATCACAGTTTATTTTGCATAAAGAAAATAAATAATGTATGAAATATGAGCTAAAATAAATAAACAGCAAATGGCAAGGTGTCTTGCCTGGTAGGACGCCTGGTGTACTGCAATGATCAATGTGGCATGAATTACGACTTCGGTTCAATAACTATACAAGGTGACCTCGGGTGGTGGCACGGATGGTTCCATTGGGTCCAGAAGGGTCAGTTTAGTTAGGGTAGACATATGGGAGTACAGAATTGGTGAGGAAACGGGAGTAATAGGGCTGGTCATGGACAGAAGGATAATCAGAGGAATTTAGATAATATATATACGATTTTTGGAAACTATATATAATATTAAAATATAATCTATAATCAAAATATGCCTTCAAATAAATGTCTGAAAAGTCGTTTAAAGGCAAAATTGTAAGTTTTGTCAACATGACATTCCATGCTGAAACCCATATCTTATAAATCGAAAAAATATTTTAAGCGAAATAAAATACTATTAGAAAATTTATTTAAGGTTAAGAAACATATTTTGTACAATAACATCTTGATAAAAATCTATACTTTATTGACTGTTCACACTTAGGAATTTTTACAACCAAAATTTTTCTTGTAGAAAATATTACAACCCTATAATAAATTAAAACTCTAAACACGATTTGAAATTATATGCAGGGCAAAGCCCAATACTATATATTTATCACAATATAGTTTTTGAAAATATTTAATATATGGTTCAATATAATATCATTAAGAGCCAATGGCGATAATAAAGATAATAATATTACTAAATACTAAACCCCATAAAATATTACCTAGTGATAATATTAAGACATTGCACAATTGCTTCTTTTGTAAAAATATAATAATAATAATAATAATAATAATAATAATAATAATAATAATAATAATAATAATAATTAATAGAATAAAATAAAAAAGAAAAAGAAAGAAAAAAATTAAACGCAAATGTGGTTCTTCTCTGGAGAACCACCAACAGTTAGAAAGAGAGAGAAGAAAAAAGAAACAAACAAAAAAAATATTTAGAAAGGGGAAGAGAGAGAGAGATCGAGAGTTGAGAGAGAGAGAGCGAGGAGGAGGAGAGGGAGTTGAAGAGTGGAGGAGGACACCGGCGGTGGGGGACGAGGCTCGGGAGTGGGCTTCCGGCGGGAGAGGGTTTCAGCGAGGAGTGAGGGGGCGCACGCGCCTCCGGCGCGGTGGCGAGGCGAGATCGGGTGGCCGGAGCGCGGCTCGAGATCTGGCAGTCGGCCACGAGATGGGGCGGTGCGGCGCTGGACGGACGGTGTTCTCTTGGGGCGGTAGGCAGATTTGGTCGGCGGGGCTCCGCAAAGCGCGACGTGCGGTGGAGATGCGCGCGGCGGAGGGCTAGGGCACGGCTCGGTGACGGATCTATCGGGAGGCGGCGGCTCGACGAAGGCGGAGGAAGGGCTGACTCGGACGGCAAGGGCGGACGGCACGGTGATGCGAGCGGATTTGGCGGAAGGCGGTGAGGCGGTGCGACGGGCTCGCGGCGACCGGAGAAGGTGAGTAGGGTTTGTGTGTGCTTTTGTTTTGGGATTTTTTTTGGGTTTTCCGGCGGGTCGGTCCTGCGGTGGTGGTTTGGGACGACGCCGTTGGTGGCGTTGGTAGAACAGGGGGTCGGAGAGGAAATTGCTGGTGGCGGTGGTTGTGTGCTCGATGATGGTGGTCGTCTATGGAGTTTTAGGAGCGTGACGCCGGTAACTGATGGTGGTTGTTGTCTATTGCTGACGTGGTATCGGTGGGCGTAGGGGAAGTCGGTCTGTGGAGAAATAACATTGGCGATGGTTGGCTCCGGTGAGGAGGACTGTGACGGTGATAGAGTTTCGGTATTTGGGAGACTGGCCAGGGATGGCCAAAGTCGGAAGATCGGCACGAGATAGAAGTCATGTGGGTGGCGAGGCGGGTTGTTTGCCGAGATGGCGGTGAACATGGAACTATGGAGTGGTGATGATAGGATGGGACATAGGATTAGGAATTCGATTGTGTCGGGATGTCAACACGGAGGGGATATATGTATATGTAATCTATGGAATAAGACGGGGAGGGGACACAGACACGATACACATTTTTGTGGAGAATTTGTGGATGTGAGAAATTTATGGAGGAGTACCTGCCTATTTATAGGATGTGGGAATTTCCAGTTGGATAAGAATTTTGGAAGATTAAAAACCAAATTAGATAATTCATAATTTAATATAAATTAATTCAATGAATCCAAATCCAAATCAAAATCCAATTTGAATCTAATTAAATTCTAAACAAATCCAATAGATAAATATTTATCCTTAAATTAACTATTTAAACCAAACCAATAATTCTAACCACAACTTAAAGTATAATAATTAACTAAAATATCTTTTTATAATTAATTTAAAAAATAATTTTGAAAATAGTATGTATATTTAAATATTTGAAACACCTTTTGACAAAACAATTAGTATTTCGAAAATTCATAGGGGACATGAAATATATTTCATGCATCTTGCACACAATTAGTATCAATAAAATAATAGTTTTCTTAACTACTACAAATATTTGTACAATAAAATAAAATGTAAATAATTATTATTTTTGGAAATCTCGACGTGCCTCTTCTCATAACTTTTAATAATTAAAAATACTTATCACATATTATTTTGAAAACTATCTTACATAAATAAAATTTTATAATCAAAAATCGTTTTTCTAAAAATGTGTACCTCGCACACATTCGCACTCGACAAGCAAAATACGGAAACGTAAATTGGTGCGCGACGTACAATACGACTACGCTACGTACAATACAAAATTTTAAATCAGTACCAAATTTAATAAAAAAATAGTTGAAATTTCGGAGTTTTACATCCTACCCAACTTAAAAGAATTTCGTCCTCGAAATTAAGAATTAGTATGGGGTGAGAAGACACAAGGGGGGTATCGATGGAGAACAAACAACGACAATGTTTTCACAAAAATCATGTCGTAAGAATCGTGATCTAAATCATAGAATTTAATACGGGTGTGGTTACGAGGGTCGCGAGTTAAGGCACGAGTAGAAGATTAAGGGTTTAAAGTTTAAATCAAGAGTATCATGCAATAGATAATGATATGGTATCAAGAGAAATAAGTTAGAGACCTAGTAGGTTGAGGAACGAATAAGAGATCGATTAGGTTCATGCCTAAATTAAATGACTTGGAAGGTTCATGATAGCAAATATAGGGCCAAAAAAAAGGACGAGTAGTTTTGGGTGAAGATATAGCAAGATCGAGTGAGAATGGTCATAGTCGATAGGAAGGCTAGAGGAAGTTCTAGTATAACGCCTTCGTCCTTCTAAAATAGGTAAAGGTGAACGCAATATGGAGTTCGAAGGAGGCGTTATCGAATACGAATACGTGATTCAAAGACGATTGAATAATTTCAAAGGGATTGTCAAGGCAGTCGTGGATGGAATTCTAGGGGGCAAGTTTAGCTATATCCCTATCCACGTAGAACGATAGATAAAAGTGAACCAAAGTGCACTTGGTTGATCAGACCATTATACACCGGTTCTGATTAGACAATATGTTAGTAGGAGCTCTTCCAATAACATGTCTTGAACAAGCTTGATGAAAGGATAAGCTTGCAAAAACTAGGCTACATTAGCATCATTAGTTTAGATAGTAAAAATATAGGCACGATGGTAGATGAATAAAAACAATAAGAATAGTCTAAGAGTCATAAGGATCTAACTCTTGTTTATTCATATACCATCATTCTACGGTTTTATTGACCAAGGCTTGGTTGACCAAATGAGTTAAATTCCTCTAGTCTCTATGGTCTAGTTAATACTATTTGTATTCCCTTAATGATCAAGGGTGTGTCAAGTCGTGGGATATTCTACCCAACTTAAAGAATTAAGCTAAGGGTGTTTTGGGACATCCAACTAGTAGGGTCAATCTCTAGCAAGCACGAAAGAAAGATAAGAATAGGGATGGAAGGAAGCAAGCAAGATGCAACTGATGAGTCAAACGGTAGATAAAATCAAGGAAAGAGGTCAAGTATGTAGATGAGATCCTAGACTTCTGATCCTATACACAGGCTTGCTTGGTACGGTAAAGTAACCAAACAATTTATCTTGACCTGCATGGGCCACCACAAAAATATGTAACGTCCCAGTCCCAAAATACATAGGACTAGGAACATAGACATGCCAGCTGTATACATACGAAGTACACTCCAATATATAGAAACCTCGTATGAATACATAAGCTGTAAAATACAGTAGAACCATAACTAATCTCATCCACACAAAATAAATGAATAAATGATACCATATAACGATAATGAATTGTCTTGATACAATATGTTGGGCGGAGACAAATCCACTACCAACAAAATAAGGAAAAGTACATGAAAAATAAAATGAGTGGCGAGCGAAACGAAGACGATCCAAGCACAATCATCCTCGAAGAAATAGCGATGATCACGACTAGAGCTAAAGCACCTGCGAAAGACAAGAGCAAACACCTGGAGAGATAACCAGGTCCTCAGAGGGACGTAACAAGACACATAATATCATGCCATATAAACTGAATAAATATTGCTCAAATAAATAAGTCAATTGAATTATAACATGGTCCAATATACACCTATTGAACGAGCTTACCATCCTTTCAACCAAACAAGGACAGGAGATGGTAAACTAATTCACGGTGACGTATCTTTCCATGCTAAGGATCCAATATGGTATCCGGACCCCAACAAGGTTTAATACCTTCTCATCGAAGTAGTAAGTCACACCTACAACCAAACAAGGATAAGATGTGACAAACTAATCCGCGACAAGTTATTGTTCCAAGCCACGGTCAGATACAACTACCCAAACCAAAAGTACTCGTACCTAACGGATAAAGGTGCCTAACCGTTCTAATTGAAATGTTGTTAAGAACAATCCTTCCTACGCATGGGCCCTGGCTGAATAAAATCAGCATGGTCCCCCCTTGGAGCACCAGAGGCCCCATCAGTAAGAGCATAACGTTTCGTAGAACGCCAGTGGCCGTCAGTAATCATGGGTCATCAACCCCGTATCTCCAGCGGAGAGTCCGGGTCATAAGGGAAAGTGCATCGAAGCCCATACGCTAAGGAATTGTCCTCCCCGCCCAATGCCTACTATGTTGTATCCACAACATTAACCTCTATAACCGCTAAGTCAAACTAGTATGCAATTCTATTAGCGGTTATTCCTATCGCACGGCCTGTATGTACTGGTGGCCAGCCAATCACGCACGTCCGTGTTCTATATGCGACACACAACTTCGTGGTACAACGTGTCAAGGCCAATGAATGCAACACACAAGGTGGTCCCTTAAATCTAGGTTTAATGTATAAGAAATATAATACATAGCAGGAAATATAAATGAACAGTAAGTTCTAACAGGTTATGCCATGTATCACAGTTTATTTTGCATAAAGAAAATAAATAATGTATGAAATATGAGCTAAAATAAATAAACAGCAAATGGCAAGGTGTCTTGCCTGGTAGGACGCCTGGTGTGCTGCAATGATCAATGTGGCATGAATTGCGACTTCGGTTCAACAACTATACAAGGTGACCTCGGGTGGTGGCACGGATGGTTCCATTGGGTCCAGAAAGGTTAGTTTAGTTAGGATAGACATATGAGAGTACAGAATTGGTGAGGAAATGGAAGTAATAGTGCTGGTCATGGACAGAAGGATAATCAGAGGAATTTAGATAATATATATACGATTTTTGGAAACTATATATAATATTGAAATATAATCTATAATCAAAATATGCCTTCAAATAAATATCCGAAAAGTCATTTAAAGGCAAAATTGTAAGTTTTGTCAACATGACATTCCACGCTTAAACCCATATCTTATAAATAAATAAAAAAATTTTAAGCGAAATAAAATACTATTAGAAAATTTATTTAAGGTTAAGAAACATATTTTGTAAAAGTAACATCTTGATAAAAATCTATACTTTATTGACTGTTCACACTTAGGAATTTTTATAACCAAAATTTTTCTTGTAGAAAATATTACAACCCTATAATAAATTAAAACTCTAAACACGATTTGAAATTGTATGTAGGGCAAAGCCCAATACTATATATTTATCACAAAATAGTTTTTGAAAATATTTAATATATAGTTCAATATAATATCATTAAGAGCCAATGGCGATAATAAAGATAATAATATTACTAAATACTAAACCCCATAAAATATTACCTAGTGATAATATTAAGACATTGCACAATTGCTTCTTTTTACAATATAATAATAATAATAATAATAATAATAATAATAATAATTAACATAATAAAATAAAAAAGAGAAAAAGAGAAAAAAATTAAACGTAAATATGGTTCTTCTCTGGAGAACCACCAACAGTTAGAAAGAGAGAGAAGAAAAAAGAAACAAACAAAAAAAAATTTAGAAAGGGGAAGAGAGAGAGAGAGAGATCGAGAGCTGAGAGAGAGAGCGAGGAGGAGGAGAGGGAGTTGAAGAGCGGAGGAGGACACCGGAGGTGGGGGACGAGGCTCGGGAGTGGGCTTCCGACGGGAGAGGGTTTCGGCGAGGAGTGAGGGGGCACACGCACCTCCGGCGCGGTGGCGAGGCGAGATCGGGTGGCCGGAGCGCGGCTCGAGATCTGGCAGTCGGCCATGAGATGGGACGGCGCGACGCTGGACGGACGGTGTTCGCTTGGGGCGGTAGGCGGATTTGGTCGGCAGGGCTCCGCAAAGCGCGGCGTGCGGTGGAGACGGGCGCGGCGGAGGGCTAGGGCTCGGCACGACGACGGATCTATCGGGAGGCGGCGGCTCGACGAAGGCGGAGGAAGGGCTGACTCGGACGGCAAGGGCGGACGGCGTGGTGGTGCGAGCGGATTTGGCGAAAGGCGGTACGGCGGGCTCGCGGCGACCGGAGAAGGTGAGTAGGGTTTGTGTGTGCTTTCATTTTAGGATTTTTTTGGGTTTTTCGGTGGGCCGGTCCTGCAGTGGTGGTTGGGACGGCGCCGTTGGTGGCATTGGTAGCACAGGGGGTCGGAGAGGAAATTGCTGGTGGCGGTGGTTGTGTGCTCGGTGATGGTGGTCGTCTATGGAGTTTTAGGAGCGTGACGTCGGTAACTGATGGTGGTTGTTGTCTATTACTGGCATGGTATTGGTGGGCGTGGGGGAAGTCGGTCTGTGGAGAAATAACATTGGCGAGGGTTGGCTCCGGTGAGGAGGTCTGTGACGGTGATGGAGTTTCGGTATTTGGGTGACTGGCCAGGGATGGCCAAAGTCGGAAGATCGGCACGAGATAGAAGTCATGAGGGTAGCGAGGCGGGTTGTTTGCCGAGATGGCGGTGAAAATGGAACGATGGGGTGGTGATGATAGGCTGGGACATAGGATTAGGAATTCGATTGGGTCGGGATGTCGACACGGAGGGGATATATGTATATGTAATCTATGGAATAAGACGCGGAGGGGACACGGACACGATACACATTTTTATGGAGAATTTGTGGATGTGAGAAATTTATGGAGGAGTACCTGCCTATTTATAGGATGTGGGAATTTCCAGTTGGATAAGAATTTTGGAAGATTAAAAACCCAATTAGATAATTCGTAATTTAATATAAATTAATTCAATGAATCCAAATCCAAATCAAAATCCAATTTGAATCTAATTAAATTCTAAATAAATCCAATAGATAAATATTTATCCTTAAATTAACTATTTAAACCAAACCAATAATTTTAACCACAACTTAAAGTATAATAATTAACTAAAATATCTTTTTATAATTAATTTAAAAAATAATTTCGAAAATAGTATGTATATTTAAATATTTGAAACACCTTTTGACAAAACAATTAGTATTTCGAAAATTCATAGGGGACATGAAATATATTTCATGCATCTTGCACACAATTAGTATCAATAAAATAATAGTTTTTCTAACTACTACAAATATTTGTACAATAAAATAAAATGTAAATAATTATTATTTTTGGAAATCTCGACGTGCCTCTTCTCATAACTTTTAATAATTAAAAATACTTATCACATATTATTTTAAAAACTATCTTACATAAATAAAATTTTATAATCAAAAATTGTTTTTCTAAAAATGTGTACCTCGCACACATTCGCACTCGACGAAAAAAATACGAAAACGTAAATTGGTGCGCGACGTACAATACGACTACGCTACGTACAATACAAAATTTTAAATCAGTACCAAATTTAATAAAAAAAATAGTAGAAATTTAGGAGTTTTACATTCTACCCAACTTAAAAGAATTTTGTCCTCGAAATTAAGAATTAGTAGGGGGTGAGAAGACACAAGGGGGATATCGATGGGGAACAAACAACGACAATGTTTTCATAAAAATTATGTCGTAAGAATCGTGATCGAAATCATAGAATTTAATACGGGTGTGGTTACGAGGGTCGCGAGTTAAGGCACGAGTAGAAGATTAAGGGTTTAAAGTTTAAATCAAGAGTCTCATGCAATAGATAATGATATGGTATCAAGAGAAATAAGTGAGAGACCTAGTAGGTTGAGGCACGAATAAGAGATCGATTAGGTTCATGCCTAAATTAAATGACTTGGAAGGTTCAAGATAGCAAATATATGGCCAAGAAAAAGGACGAGTGGTTTAGGGTGAAGATATAGCAACATCGAGTGAGAATGGTCATAGTCGATAGGAAGGCTAGAGGAAGTTCTAATATAACGCCTTCGTCCTTCTAAAATAGGTGAAGGCGAACGCAATATGGAGTTCGAAGGAGGCGTTATCGAATACGAATACGTGATTCAAAGACGATTGAATAATTTCAAAGGGATTGTCAAGGAAGTCGTGGATGGGATTCTAGGGGCAAGTTTAGCTATATCCCTATCCACGTAGAACGATAGATAAAAGCGAACCAAAGTGCACTTGGTTGATCAGACCATTATGTACCGGTTCTGATTAGACAATATGTTAGTGGGAGCTCTTCCAATAACATATGTCTTGAACATGCTTGATGAAAGGAAAAGCTTGCAAAAACTAGGCTACATTAGCATCATTAGTTTAGACAGTAAAAATATATGCACGATGGTAGATGAGTAAAAACAATATGAATAGTCTAAGAGTCATAAGGATCTAAGTCTTGTTTATTCCTATACCATCATTCTACAGTTTTATTGACCAAGGCTTGGTTGACCAAATGAGTTAAATTCCTCTAGTCTCTATGGTCTAGTTAATACTATTTGTATTCCCTTAATGATCAAGGGTGTGTCAAGTCGTGGGGTATTCTACCCAACTTAAAGAATTAAGCTAAAGGTGTTTTGGGACATCCAACTAGTAGGGTCAATCTCTAGCAAGCACGAAGGGAAGATAAGAATAGGGATGGAAGGAAGCAAGCAAAATGCAACTGATGAGTCAAACGGTAGATAAAATCAAGGAAAGAGGTCAAGTATTTGGATGAGATCCTAGACTTCTAATCCTATACGCAGGCTTGCTTGGTACGGTAAAGTAACCAAACAATTTATCTTGACCTGCATGGGCCACCACAAAAACATATAACGCCCCAGTCCCAAAATACTTAGGACTAGGAACGTAGACATGCCAGCTGTATACATACGAAGTACACTCCAATATATGGAAACCTCGTATGAATACATAAGCTGTAAAATGCAGTAGAACCATAACTAATCTCATCCACACAAAATAAATGAATAAAAGATATCATATAATGATAATGAATTGTCTTGATACAATATGTTGGGCGGAGACAAATCCACTACCAACAAAATAAGAAAAAGTACATGGAAAATGAAATGAGTGGCGAGCGAAGCGAAGACGATCCAAGCGCAATCATCCTCGAAGAAATAGCGATGATCACGACTAGAGCTAAAGCACCTGCGAAAGACAAGAGCACACACCTGGAGAGATAACCAGGTCCTCAGAGGGATGTAACAAGACACATAATATCATGCCATATAAACTGAATAAATATTGCTCAAATAAATAAGTCAATTGAATTATAACATGGTCCAATACACACCTATTGAACAAGCTTACCATCCTCCCAACCAAACAAGGACAGGAGATGGAAAACTAATTCACGGTGACGTATCTTTCCATGCTAAGGAGCGCGGCTCAAGATCTGGCAGTCGAACACGAGATGGGGCGGCGTGGCGCTGGACGGATGGTGTTCGCTTGGGGCGGTAAGCAGATTTGGTCGGCGGGGCTCCGCAAAGTGCGGCGTGCGGTGGAGACGCACGCGGCGGAGGGCTAGGGCACAGCTCGGTTACGGATCTATCGGAAGGCGGCGGTTCGATGAAGGCGGAGGAAGGGCTGACTCGGACGGCAAGGGCGGACAGCACGGTGGTGCAAGCGGATTTGGCAAAAGACGGTGAGGCGGTGCGGCGGGCTCACGGCGATCGGAGAAGGTGAGTAGGGTTTGTGTGTACTTTCGTTTTAGGATTTTTTTGGGTTTCCCGGCGGGCCGGTCCTGCGGTGGTGGTTTGGGACGGCGCCGTTGGTGGCGTTGGTAGAACAGGGGGTCGGAGAGGAAATTGCTGGTGGCGGTGGTTGTGTGCCCGATGATGGTGGTCGTCTATAGAGTTTTTGGAGCATGACGCCGGTAACTGATGGTGGTTGTTGTCTATTGCTGGCATGGTATTGGTGGGCGTGGGGGAAGTCGGTCTGTGGAGAAATAACATTGGCGAGGGTTGGCTCCGGTGAGGAGGTCTGTGACGGTGATGGAGTTTCGGTATTTGGAAGACTGGCCAGGGATGGCCAAAGTCGAAAGATCGACACGAGATAGAAGTCATGAGGGTGGCAAAGCGGGTTGTTTGCCGAGATGGCGGTGAACATGGAACGATGGGGTGGTGATGATAGGCTGGGACATAGGATTAGGAATTCGATTGTTCGGGATGTCGACACGGAGGGGATATATGTATGTGTAATCTATGGAATAAGATGGGGAGGGGACACGGACACGATACCCATTTTTGTGGAGAATTTGTGGATGTGAAAAATTTATGGAGGAGTACCTGCCTATTTATATGATGTGGGAATTCTCAGTTGGATAAAATTTTTGGAAGATTAAAAACCCAATTAGATAATTCGTAATTTAATATAAATTAATTCAATGAATCCGAATCCAAATCAAAATCCATTTTGAATCTAATTAAATTCTAAATAAATCCAATAGATAAATATTTATCCTTAAATTAACTATTTAAACCAAACCAATAATTCTAACCACAACTTAAAGTATAATAATTAACTAAAATATCTTTTTATAATTAATTTAAAAAATAATTTTGAAAATAGTATGTATATTTAAATATTTGAAACACCTTTTGACAAAACAATTAGTATTTCAAAAATTTATAGGGGACATGAAATATATTTCATGCATCTTGCACACAATTAGTATCAATAAAATAATAGTTTTTCTAACTACTACAAATATTTGTACAATAAAATAAAATGTAAATAATTATTATTTTTGGAAATCTCGACGTGCCTCTTCTCATAACTTTTAATAATTAAAAATACTTATCACATATTATTTTGAAAACTATCTTACATAAATAAAATTTTATAATCAAAAATCGTTTTTCTAAAAATGTGTACCTCGCACACATTCGCACTCGACGAGCAAAATACAGAAACATAAATTAGTGCGCGACGTACAATACGACTATGCTACGTACAATACAAAATTTTAAATCAGTACCAAATTTAATAAAAATAGTAGAAATTTAGGCGTTTTACATACAGCCAGGCGCAGCAACCACCATGCGCTCTCAAACAGGCGCATCTCCCCATGCACTTTCAGACAGGCGCATTACTTCAGCGTCTCAGTCAGGCGCATCCCTTCAGCATCTCAGTTATGTGCATCCTCAGTTATGTGCATCCCTTCAGCGGCTCAGTTATGTGCATCTCTTCAGCAGCTTAGTTATGTGCCGCCCTTTCAGTCAGGCGTATCATAAAGTCTCAGCATATGCGCCATTAAATGCTTCGACTAATGAAGCATTTATTGAGCAGAACGAGGGTGGGCCATCAACCCTCTAGTTGGAGGAAGAGCTCTCCAAAGCCCAAGGAAAAGAAGAGCACCGCAATCGACCCGCGACTAAAGGAGCAGCTTTCAACACAACCAGAATGGGCAACACCCACTCTAGCAGGAGGATGAGCTCTCCCAAACCCCAAGGAAGATGATCGAAGCACCGCAATTTCGATTACGGCTCTTCTAGCATAACGGAGACGAGGCTCGAGCATCCCGGTCTTTGGATGCAACATGCACCTTCCGCCTGCCTCAGAAGCCCTCGACTCTGACTTTTGGATGTAACAGTCACCTTCAAGTGCATCAATGAAGATAATGCATCGCATCTTCATCCTCGGGAGCATCTCGTCAACAGAATGTGCTCGAGCAAACAAGTTTATTTTGGGAGGACGTGAGAGAACGAGAAGCAAACTCTCTCCTTGCCACTATTTATAGGCCGGACAAATCAAACCCATGTGCCAAGTGGCGGGCTCTCCGAATCCCGTGCAATGAATTTGTATTAATGGTGATGAACCTGACGCTTCGAATTCAGCCAAGTCAAAAACGGCTATTTAAAGCACTCGAAGAACGTAACAGTCGGGCCAATAAAGACGTGTCATACAAACGGATGTGCCAGCCAGACCGTGCATCATACTGACGCGCCTATCAGCACCAAGCGCCTTATGAGGATGCGCCCATGCGTCCCCATGCACCTAGTGGAATGCAGATCTACGCACCCACTCAACAGCCCATCACCTGTCAAAGAACATTAAATGCTGAAGTCTGACAGAGTTGGCAGTACGTCCCCCGAGGACTGAACAGTTGACAGCTTTTTCAGAAGACAAAGCGTCACCGACGTCAGCATCATCATTGCTTTCCTTCTGCGGTTACAAGCCACGTGGCCGTCCAACCATTTCGTATCCGCCTCCACAGCCATGCGCCCAAATCTCTGCATGCACCTCAAAAGCCGTGCGCCTCAGACTTTTCACTGATCCCTAAAGACAGAAGTCAAAGTCACTACTGAAGTCCCGCATGCGCCTCAAAAGCCATACGCCCCGACTGGTTCGTGACTCCTGAAGGTTGCGAGCCAAAGTCTCTTCATGCGCCCAATCCTAGGCGCATCCTATCAGATCACTCTCCACCAAATTTGAGATCTTCGAGCCATGGACCTACGACACATGTCCTTTGACTTTATTCAGCCTATGAAGGGGTGCTAATCACCCAAGATCTTAGCAACTGAAAGATCCTCTCCATTGCTACGTGTCAGCCCGGCCGTAGCCCACAAAGGCAACATGAAAGGTTTAACTCCTCAATCAGAGCGCATCGTCCATGCGCCTCCATCAACAATCACCATGTGGCATCCCCATAAATCGGTACATCCTACATATGTGCGCCTGAACAGCCATCATGTAAGATATAAATAGGGGAATCATTTCCTTCTTCCACACACACAGAGCTACGAACCTACATATACACAGGGAGAGGCAGATACTGACACTCAACGTCTTCTTCTTCTCCGCAAGCTCCAGCACCCAGAGCAACTCAGACCTTCAGAGAACCGATAACCGTCGTCAGATCGTCAATGGAGTTAACGCATTACCACTCGCTCTATCGGCACAAGGGACCCAGATAAACAAAAGTGTACTCCTAGGACTACATCTATGTCCTACATTGTAACACTGTTATGTTTGTAATTGAAATTGCAATCAAAAGATTTTAATGGCAAACAGGCACGTCGATCTGTGTTCCACTAGGCGCATGGGGACGCGGAGGACGCATCCTTATGAGGCGCTTGGTGCTGATGGGCGCGTCTGTATGATGCACGGTCTGACCGGCACATCCGTTTACATGACACGTCTTTATTGGTCCGACTGTTACGTTCTTCGAGTGCTTTAAATAGTCATTTTTTGACTTGGTCGAATTCGAAGCGTCAGGTTCATCACCATTAATGCAAATTCATTGCACGGGATTCGGAGAGCCTGCCACTTGGCGCATGGGTTTGATTTGCCCGACCTATAAATAGTGGCAAGGAGAGAGTTTGCTTCTCGTTCTCTCACGTCCTCCCGAAATGAACATGTTTGCTCGAGCACATTCTGTTGACGAGATGCTCCAAAGGGTGAAGATGCGACGACTTGTCTTCATTCATGCACTTGAAGGTGACTGTTACATCCAAAAGTCAGAGTCGAGGGCTTCTGAGGCAGGCGAAAGGTGCCTGTTGCATCGAAAGATCGAGATGCTCGAGCCTCATCACCGTTATCCTGGAAGAGCCACAGATCGAAATTACGGTGTCCCGATCATCTTCTTTGGGCTTTGGGAGAGCTCCTCCTCCTGCTAGAGTGGGTGTTGCCCATTCTGGTTGTGTTGAAAGCCTCTTTTTGTCGCGGATCGATTACGGTGCTCTCCTCTTCCTTTGGAGAGCTCTTTCTCCCTCTAGGGTGGGGTTGGCCGCCCGCCCTCGTTCTGCTCAATAAATGCTTCATTAGTCGAAGCACTTAATCGGGTCACAGCGGAGCGCATATGCTGAGACTTCATGATGCGCCTGTCTGAGACGGTGAAGGGATGCACATAACTGAGCTGCTCAAGGGATGCACATAACTGAGCTGCTGAAGAGATACGCCCGTCTGAGACGCTAAAGTGATGCGCCAAACTGAGGGCGCATGACGGTTGCTGTGCCTAGCTGTAGACTTAGGGTCTTTTCTGTGTGGAAGTTCTTCTTTGTAAAGCCTTTTTTAGACATGTAATAGAATTTTATATGAAAATAAAAATCTACTTTTAATGTATATGCTTTTGCTGTTTGCTGTGCCAAGTACTTCATCTGAGCTCCCTGGTGCATGTAATATTAGGCGCATAGGATTTTTGGTCCTGAAATTCCGTGATTCTACAAGAACTCCTTCAAAGTTTTCAAAACTTTTTGTCAAGGTTTGCAATACTTTGAATAAGAAGCATGGTGGTGTCTTCAACGGGGCGCTTGACTGTTCGGGCGCATGATTACTCCGCGCATAAGTGATGGGGCGCATGTTCCTCTCAGTTAATACAAATGATAACGCTTCGAAATAACCAAAAAGGTTAATAATGATCTTTTTGGATTTATTTGCAATTATCACTTCACAGAACCCGAGGCGGCGGCTGATGTCATCGATTTTTGCGTTTTAAAATCTGCCATTTCTGATAATGTGGCTTTCTTGAAGCCTGAGTTCCTGTTCGGGGACCGCCTTACTTCTACTGAAGTAAAGGTGTTAAAGATCAAGGAAGATTGGTTCTTTACAACAAGAGGAGTGCACATGACTGTTAAGCAACTTGAGCGTCAATGGCCTTTGACGGCTTTCTGTCGCCTTGCTTCCAAGAGGAGGATGTCTTGGGATCTAACCTCGTCTCAGGGGGGAGTGGTGGCAGGCACCATCAGGATCGACGCTACCTCCAATCAGAGGGATACTTTGGCCGCCGTGCGGGCTGGGCCTTCTTTCACCTGGCGGACTCTGCGTCCTGGGAGCATTTACAGTGACGTCCCTACCAACACATTTGCTTTTGGCGCTTCGACTTTTGCAAATCGTATGCTATCGTTTAAGCGGTCGTACCCGAAAGGTGAATTTCGGGTAGAGGGTTGGTGTCACTATGTTTTCAAGTGGGACAAGCTGACACTCTGGGTTCTGACGCAGTTTTGAACCGAACTCCGAGAGATTGGGCTGACTGCCGCCATCCGTGCTACCCAGGCAGGCGTCGACATCAATAGGCATATGTTTCTCGCGCTACTGGAGATGTTTAACACCCAGACCGGGACTTTTTTCACTCCGGTGGGGGAGCTAGGACTCGTACTTCTTGAAATGTACGACGTGTTAAGGCTCCCTTGGGGATCAGAACCTTACGAGCAATACTTCCCGACCAACGAGGAGTTCCAAGTCCTGGGGGACAAAGCAGAGGAGTTGATGACCGTCTTCAAGGATGTGGCGAGTCATCTTTATTATATGCAGAAGAGGGATAAGGGCGGGTCACAGCCTCATGTGACTGCTTGGAGAGATTATGTCTTTGAGCAAGACAAGGAGAATCCCTCTCAGTTTACAACTCCTCCAGTGCTTTCCAGTACCGCGGTGCTCTCTTAAATGAGCAGGCTAAGTGAGAAGAGTCCCCGGGAAAACGAGGACCGGCAATCGGACGAACGCTCCTATAGCTGTTCCTGGCACCTTACTCATCGGATGTCGTCCAAAGCAGTGATGGCTGCGTATCTGATGATTTGGCTCCGGGATTATGTTTTTTCAGGCGGGTCAGGCTCTGTGGAGAGGGTGACCCGGAACCTAATCCTGCCAGCTGTGAAGTTGGTTTTTGGCTGTCGTCTGGCTCTACTCCCCGCAATGGTGTGTAACCTGCTGTGAGGTTTACGAGAATTTACGGGAAATGTGGTTCATGAACGAGGTTGGAATGAAAACTTTCTCTGTGCCGAACTGTCGTTTCATTATTTGATGGGGTGGTTAATTTTGCACCATCCCAACGTGATGAGCCCGGGCTCGGAAGAAGACCACATGGCCGGAGACGCATTCCTCCGTCGTTTCTACCAGAGGAGCTGGTTGCATACTGGTGTTCCTGTTTGCAGGAAAGTTTTATCCCACCTTCAGGGGTGGGAGGTCACCAAAGTTGGTCCCGTCTTTTTGGGTTTTGAGGCCAACGAAGACTTAACGGATTCGGGTGAAGATGCTACCAGCATCCGGCCGTCCCATCTGGTGTATCGGAATAGAAACCAGTGTTACCTGGAGCCATATTTGCCGAGCCGTTTTATACGACAATTCGGCTATGCTCAGTTGATGTTGGAGAACCCCAGTATTAACCTGGAGTATACTGGAAGTTTACTGGACGGTGCACGAGCTTGGCATTACTACAATGTCGGATGCACCGGAGCTCGCTTTATGCTGCCTGTTCAGAATCTGCGACCGCCGATTCTTTTCTCGACCGCCAAATTTTACTATGCCATGAAGACCGTGCCCCCTGAATATGATCGGAATGTTGGCCCAATGATTACATTGTGTTTTTGAATATGGCTAATCAGTTAAATTTAACATAATGATGTCACTAATATTCATATACTCACTATCATGTTGCTACTTAAACTTAGCTTTGTCCTAATTGTCCTATATTATATTGCTATGCTTGTATCGTACTGCAATATATTCTGTTGGCCTAACATGATATCATGTTGTTACTTATACTTAGCAATGTCCTAATTGTCCCATATTATATTGCTATGCTTGTATCGTACTGCAACATATTCTGCTGGCCTAACATGTATTTGTAGACATGCAGTAAGCATGATCAAACATGATCAAACAGGACATAGGCAATGAAGAATTAATGATGGAGCAAAGACGGCGTCATACAAAGAGATTTCTCCGAACCGCCTAGCGACCTATCCGGGGCCTCGCATCGGGGGTTCCGCTGCCCGGTCAGCGGACAGGGGTCGAGGGGGGCAGCGCCCCCCGTCGGGGGTTCGGGGGCGAAGCCCCCGAAAGGTATTCAGATTTTCAGATCTGTATATCTTTGGACGACTGCTGTCAGAAAAAAAGATGACTTCATGGCTGCTCAAATATCAGAAGAAAGGCATCATCTCAGGGCTCTTGGTTTTCCTAATTGTTCTAAGTCTGTAATCTTTAATTTATTGAGTCTAGGAGAATGTGTACGTTGAGTCGCACTGAGTCATCTCAACCCCTAGCATATCTCTCCAAAGCTCTACCATACAACAGACCAATTCCTGAACCAAGCCCAAGCTCCACAAAGCCCAAAAGCCCAATGGACCAATTCTGTCTGCTGGAGACAGAGTTCGGGCCGAACTCTGCCTCCACACAGAGTTCGGGCCGAACTCTGTCCCCTGATTTTCAGGAGCTGATTTTTGGGGCCTGCTTGCTGCTAGCTGTCCAACGGCCATATTTTGAATCTTGAGGACAGAATTCTGGCCGAATTCTGCCTGTCCCGAACCCTATAAATAGGCCTTGGTTTCTCTCATTTGAAACCATCCACTCTTCTATTCTTCTTCTCTTACATAGCCTATATAGTCAAGAGCCTTACTCTTCCAATCTACTAGCCACAAAACTTCCTAAGCCCCAAGGTACTCAAGTGCGATTCAGCTAGAAGTTTTTGTGCAAGAGTTGAAAAGAAAAGTCACTTGGACAATTCTAAGTCGCTTGGAAAATTCCAAGCAAATCGCCACTGCGATCCTCTGTAAGAAGTTGACGTGCTCTTCTGAAGAAAAGGCACGGGTTGTAAACTACTATTTCACAAATAGTGGATTTGAATCCTGAGCTAGAGTTCTCAGGCCTGGACTAGTCCTCCACGAGGGAAACCAGGTTAAAACTGCTGTGTTTGCGTATGCTCTTCTGATCTTTATTTACTTCCGTATTTCTCTCTGATTTATTTACTATCTTGATAGTTGTTTTGTGGAGGTGTTATAGAGTTAATTTTTATTTGGTGTTTATTGACACAAACTCTATTCACCCCCCTCTAGAGTTGCCTACACTTGTGTTTTCAATTGGTATCAGAGCAAGGTCTCTATTGTTAGGCTTAACATCCTTAGAGTAGATCCTTGTTTATTTGTGTATGGCATCATATTCTTCCTCCTCCGATGAAGAGGGTTTTTCTTCTAGTAGCATAGACAATCATGTTTCTTCTAAATGCCATAAGTGTTCTAAGTGGAAAGCCATGGCTAACCATTCCTTAAAGTTTGCTAAGGCTTTTCATTCTACAAATGAAGAACTTGTAGAAAAGGTTATTCATTTAGAAGAAGCTAATGAGTTTTTGAGAAATGAAATCAATGATTTATTATCTAGACTTGACTCTCAAAACTCATCTTGTGTTTCTTTAAAGAGTTTGAATGATTCTTTAATTTTGAAAATCAAATCTCTTTCCTCATCAATAGAAGATCTTAAGAAGCAAGCACATGAGCTAAATCATTTGCATGATTCTTCTATTGACTCTTTAAAGAAACAAAATGATGATTTTATTTCTAGAATTACTTTATTTGAAAAAGAGAATTATGCTTTAAATGCTAAATTTGATTCTCTTACTTGTTTGCATAATGATTTGCTATTAGAACATGATATTCTTAAGACCAAATCCATGCATAGTGATTCTCTTACTTGTGTGCATAATGATTTGCATGATACTCTTAAGACCAAATCCATGCATGCTCACTCTAGAGATATTCATCATTCTAGTATGTCACATGTTCATAATCATGCTCATTCTGATACATGTGCACACACTAGTATTAGGTGCTTCTATTGCTCTCGCATTGGACACATGAGTGTAACTTGTCCTATTCGTAGGAGTTTCTCTACCAATGCTAGAGTAAATAGTATATGGGTCCCTAAAGCTAACAAATGTGGATCCAAGTTTATTTGGATACCAAAGTCTTCGCCTAATATTGTAGGTGGAGCTTCTTGTATCAGGACATAGCACCGAGGAAGCGTGTTGGTGGTTGCAAAGCTCAAAGGTCATCTTCTAAGCAATTGCACCAACACAAGTGTGGCCACTAGAGCCACTTTGGTAACATGCTAAACGATTCTCTTTAAATGGTTTATATTTGTTGAATCTAGCATGTTTCTTTTGATGTCTTGCTACTAGCTCACATTGATATCCTTTAGTTGCTTATTATATAAATTAATGTGAGATATAATACTAGCATGCTTAGTTGATTTTCTTTTTTCTTTTATCTAGCATGACTAGTTACACAGCTTTAAATGATTAGTTCATACTATGTAGTTTATCACTCATTTTCTAGTAGTGTGACACATTTACATATGCATGCTCGCTATTCTTTGTCTTTATAAAGCATGCATATCACTCTAGTTCATTGGAGCTTGATTCTTGAATTTTCTTTTAAAGTTTGACTCTCCATTTTTAATGTTTTTGAGATAGTTACTTCTTGCCGATTTGTATTTAATTGGTTTTTGTGAATATATGTGTTTAGCACAAGCTTCTTATCACTAGACAAGTATACACTTATACTACTTTTTATCTTGTGCTTGCATAATACATTCATTATCGATTCTCATATTTTATTTTGATTATCCTCTTGAGAATCAATTATGTCTTTGCCTAATAAAGTCTATTTATATGTGTTTTTGAATTTGTGATAGTTTTTCAAACATTCACTAAGGATACATGACTATATTCATTAAATCTCCATTTACATATAGGTCATGTATTTCTTATATTGATATCTATTTTTGTATAAATATCTTTATGTGGGCATATGAGTTAAGCTCAAGTTTTATATTATTTTTTTGAAGAGTATTTATTCATACTTGTGCTTACCTTATAATTTAGCTATTGATTCTTTTGACTAAATTTGTGTTATCTCTACTTGAATCAATTAGCTTATTCCTCAAAGTCTTCTTTTGATGATATCTTATTGGCTTTTATTTGTTGACTTTATGGATACATGTCTTTCACTCTTATTTTGATCTTTTTTGCTTAACCAATTTTCAGCCTGATTCCAGTTCTGTCACCAGAATCCGAAATTCGGGCCGAACTCTGCCCTTACCAGAGTTCGGGCCGAATTCTGCCTGGTTGTTCCAGAACCGGAAACAGCCTCAGCCGTTGATCAATTTATAGATCCAATGGCCATTATTGATTCCAAATGTTGATATTTATTTATTTAAATGCCTTTAAGTTGGAATGTTGAGAGAAAATGTTTATTAGTGTTTGTTCATGACTTTTATGGAAGTTCTTTTAAGAATTGCTTGGTTTTGTGCTTTACCTTACTTGTTGAGATCATCATACTTATTTTGAATATGAATCTTCTATATATTTATTTTCATAAAGTGTATTATGAAAATATTTGTTTTGAAAATACTCTTAGCAAATTTTTATGATCATTCTTTGATTGTTATTTGGTGTATTTACCTTTCTTATACTTAGAATTTTTGGATTTGATGTTGTTTGATGATACTGCGTATATCTTTTAAATCTAAGTTCTTAAAAGTAAAGAACATTTTGGGAACAAGTCGAAAGGGTCCTTCTGTCCTACAGGTGTAAATAGCCTGAAGTGACACGGTGCACTAGCCTTCACTACCGCTAGCTGGGAACCGGCCCCTACAGCTAACCCAAAGTGATCAATACTTTATAGACTGAAGATTTATTAAGGTCTATATGCAACCATTATCTAGTTCTGGATCCACCTAGTTCCAGAATACTTCATCATATCTAGCCTATATTTGAGCTATAAATATTTATTATTATTGCCCAATGATATTTTGTAGCACATGAGAATACATGTAATTGATATATCATACTTCTCATGTCTTTAGCTACTATGGGTTGAACTTTTACTTGAGATTTTCCATTTCTAGAGAATACACTTATAATGGTATAATTTTGGATTCTCTAGATCAATCTATTATTTCATTATCTTGGGTTAATCTCAATATTTGGCAAAGAGATTTGCTCTACTGTGTTTTCATGAACATCTCTTTTGTCTTTACTTGATGAGAGTCTAATTCATTTACTTGCTATTTATACTCTTCCTTGCTTAGCAAAGTATATAAATCATTTTGATCATTCAAAATGTATTATCCTTATTGTGAACTCTATGCTTAAGCATGTATTTTTTTGGTGTTAGTGACTTAAGATTTAATGAGCACATTTATCATGTTAATGGCCTATCTCATTAATCTTAATTAGTTATGTAGCTAGCTTGCTTATTTGCGATATATTGTAAGCTACATAATTTTTGTTCACTTTCACTCATCTAGCTATCTTCTTGAATTTCAATCTATATGTGATATGCTAGTTTACAAAAACAAATTTATGAATTTTCTTGATGAGATTTGATTCTATCTTTAGATGCATATGTTTGGTCTCTAAAATTAGTTTAACAAATTTCTTTATTTTAATCTTGTTTTCGTTGAGATTTGTGATTCATCACTTTAACTTCCTTCCATACTAGTCATTGATAAGCATCTTTTAAACTTCTCTCATCTTTTGTAGTCATGATTTTATCATACTATCAGATTACATCTCTTTAGATTAAATCTGTAATAATTTAAATAAGATTGACTCTTTTCTATATTTTCCATTGGTTTGTTTATATGGTTTTTAGATGGGATTTATGACGGATCATAATTATTTAATGGTTTACTTTATAAATGATCCTAATGATTGAGTAGTCCTATATTATCTAATTATGTGGTTATCAAGTTAATTTATTACTCTACTTTGACTACTCATGGATTATCACATATGCTCTTTGCTATTTGAACTTCATTGGTTTCTCATTTAGTATTAGCAAGGTTGGATTATTACCCGTTGATGGGTACATATGTGTAAAACATGCATAGTCCTTGTAAAGCAATAAGTTGGTTGATCATTTCTTAATTAGATAATCATGGACATGATATTTGAGCTTTATTATTTTTGAGCTATATTTTGACTTTCCTCATGATTGATTTAATTGACTTTCTTCATGATTGATTTAATTGACTTTATTCATGATGACATTTTTCTTTAGTTGTATTTTTATCTTTTGAGCTATATTGTGATTCTCATCATGATTGTTTTTAATGGACCTTATTATTCCTTTTCATGATTATATTTTTCTAATGGACCTTATTATTCCTTTTCATGATGATATTTTTCTAATGGACCTTATTATTCCTTTTCATAATGATATTTTTCTAATGGACCTTATTATTCCTTTTCATGATGATATTTTTCTAATGGTCCTTATTATTCTTGATCATAATAATATTTTTCTAATGGACCTTATCTCTTTTCATGATGATCTTCTTCTCAAAAGATAACATGCATTGATCTATCATATTTCAATATGATATTCTTCTATATAGGTTAGTGTATGTCGTCTTTTGATTACATGTGCTAAATTGAGATATTATTTTGATCGTTCATCTTTAGTGACTATTTTATTGGATATCTCTCCTAAAGATGACATTATTTGTTTTATGTCGTCTTTATAGCCTTATATGCATTGAGCAAGGGGAGAAATCAATAGTTGATTTACCCCTAGATCTTGTAGTTATCATTTTATTTATGCTATAAGTGCTTTGGAACTAGATACGCATATTTTAAGGGGGAGCAAATAAATTGGTTCAATTCATTTATACCCTTTAATATGTCGTATACCTAGTTCATCATTGACCCATATTTTTATCATTATTTATATCTTAGTGATTGAGGTCATGATACTGTTATTTTTTTTAAAGGTTTATGAAGTTTATGCAATTGTTTTCATCATATTTCTTTTATATGAGTCATCTCGTTAATATTTACTTTCGTATTTTATCTTGATGACGATTGTGCTTTCTATGATTGGCTCTCTTTGTATGTTTAATTGATTTGGCTTTCCTTGTTGAGGACTTACCCAAAATTCATGATTTTATCTATACTGGTAATAGTTTGAGGGGGAGCATTTAAGTCGATTGAATTTCTCCTTCTCAAATATTTTTCTCCTTTACCTTCATGTTTATTTTAAAGAGTATTCATAAAGCATGATATGGTAATTGAGTTCAAATGCATGAATTTTGGATAAGCAAATAGATTTGTAAATAATGAATTATTTTATATCAATTGCCTTATTTTCATTGATCATTCGTTTACTTTGTTCCACAATTTATCGGTGGACAATTGTGCTATCATAGTTTTATTGATCAATGTTTCAAGTTTATTTATTTCAATTGCTATATTTTACATTGATCATTCCTTGATTTTGTTCCACTATTTATCTGTGGACAATTGTAACTATCATAGTTTATTGATCAATGTTTCAAGTTTATATTTCAATTGATATCAAGTTTGTCTATTTCAATATCTCAATTGGTATCTTTCTACTTTGATATCTATTATTTGTAATTATCTAATCCCTATGGTTTTTGACTGAATTTTTTCTCTTCCAAAAGTTTTTGGATGTCTTTCTTGGATTTCATGTAATACTATGTTTTTGGATATCTTTCTTGGATTTCATTTTGGTAAACTATCTATTGATTATTTTCAAACTTTTTTTTTACCAACTATTTGTGTTTTGACAAAGTTACTTTCTGTATGGCACTCTACATTTGGTATGTAGTTTCTATACTTGTCTTTACACACTTCTCCCATTGTTCCTCATTTAGTATATCTTGATCATGATTGTCTATGCCTTCCTCCTTATGCTTGAGTTCATTTTATCTCTTATTACGGGGGAGCTTATTTTTTGATCATGACAAAGGGGGAGAAATAAGTTTAAGTTAGCACACTATCTTCTCGTAGTATGTGTTTATTAGTGATATATGCATCTATCGTATCTGTCTTAAACTTAACCGATTTGCCATAATCAAAAAGGGGGAGATTGTTGGCCCAATGATTACATTGTATTTTTGAATATGGCTAATCAGTTAAATTTAACATAATGATGTCACTAATATTCATATACTCACTATCATGTTGCTACTTAAACTTAGCTTTGTCCTAATTGTCCTATATTATATTGCTATGCTTGTATCGTACTGCAATATATTCTGTTGGCCTAACATGATATCATGTTGTTACTTATACTTAGCAATGTCCTAATTGTCCCATATTATATTGCTATGCTTGTATCGTACTGCAACATATTCTGCTGGCCTAACATGTATTTGTAGACATGCAGTAAGCATGATCAAACATGATCAAACAGGACATAGGCAATGAAGAATTAATGATGGAGCAAAGACGGCGTCATACAAAGAGATTTCTCCGAACCGCCTAGCGACCTATCCGGGGCCTCGCATCGGGGGTTCCGCTGCCCGGTCAGCGGACAGGGGTCGAGGGGGCAGCGCCCCCCGTCGGGGGTTCGGGGGCGAAGCCCCCGAAAGGTATTCAGATTTTCAGATCTGTATATCTTTGGACGACTGCTGTCAGAAAAAAATGACTTCATGGCTGCTCAAATATCAGAAGAATGTGTACGTTGAGTCGCACTGAGTCATCTCAACCCCTAGCATATCTCTCCAAAGCTCTACCATACAACAGACCAATTCCTGAACCAAGCCCAAGCTCCACAAAGCCCAAAAGCCCAATGGACCAATTCTGTCTGCTGGAGACAGAGTTCGGGCCGAACTCTGCCTCCACACAGAGTTCGGGCCGAACTCTGTCCCCTGATTTTCAGGAGCTGATTTTTGGGGCCTGCTTGCTGCTAGCTGTCCAACGGCCATATTTTTGAATCTTGAGGACAGAATTCTGGCCGAATTCTGCCTGTCCCGAACCCTATAAATAGGCCTTGGTTTCTCTCATTTGAAACCATCCACTCTTCTATTCTTCTTCTCTTACATAGCCTATATAGTCAAGAGCCTTACTCTTCCAATCTACTAGCCACAAAACTTCCTAAGCCCCAAGGTACTCAAGTGCGATTCAGCTAGAAGTTTTTGTGCAAGAGTTGAAAAGAAAAGTCACTTGGACAATTCCAAGTCGCTTGGAAAATTCTAAGCAAATCGCCACTGCGATCCTCTGTAAGAAGTTGACGTGCTCTTCTGAAGAAAAGGCACGGGTTGTAAACTACTATTTCACAAATAGTGGATTTGAATCCTGAGCTAGAGTTCTCAGGCCTGGACTAGTCCTCCACAGGGAAACCAGGTTAAAACTGCTGTGTTTGCGTATGCTCTTCTGATCTTTATTTACTTCCGTATTTCTCTCTGATTTATTTACTATCTTGATAGTTGTTTTGTGGAGGTGTTATAGAGTTAATTTTTATTTGGTGTTTATTGACACAAACTCTATTCACCCCCCTCTAGAGTTGCCTACACTTGTGTTTTCACGGAAGACCAGTTTCATTGCCGGCACCCAGTTAGAGGCGGCTGGAAACCTGTTGGCGAAGGCTCGGTCGTACCGCCCGCTAGAGGCGGTTAACGAGGTACCCATGCCGTATCTACGGGGGGTCAGGCAGAGCCCCCCGATCAGCCGAAGAGACGTACCGATACAGAGGCTGGCTCTTCTGCGCCGAAGAGACAGAAGAAGGCATTGTCACCGACAGTCAACAGATTCAGCTCATGTGGAGGTAAGGATGTCCCACATAGTCTGGTTCCTTC
>JANAVB010015697.1:0-11736 GCA_029216955.1 Iris pallida
ACCCTGAATTTCGGGTTAAATTTTTTCATTTTATTTTATTTTTCCTGATTATTTGGTTTTGATAAATATTTTATTTATTTATCTGTAAGTGTACTCTTTCATGCCATTGATATTTGGAGTATCAGGGATGTTCAATTCTGGAAATCTTCTTCACGAGTTTTGGAGTGGACATGATTACCTTCATGACGGTATATGGTGTCCCACCCAAACTTGTTCCCTTGTGCTCTTTCTGTTTTGCTGAACTTCGGGTCGGTTTAGACCATTTGAGTGATATTTATTTTTCCCACTCTTTTTCTTGATCATTTTCAGCGCGTTACCATGACATTTAAATCGGGAGCGCAAGACCAGTCAGTTTCTTGAAACCAACTCCTCATTGATGATCTACTCGAGACGCTCGTCACCCATGACCTTCGTTTCCCACTCAGATACGTCATTTTGAGCTCCATTTGATTCGCACAACTTTCCCGAGACGTGACCCGATTTTATTTCACGTCACGACGTCACATTCATTTTCCAACTTGATTTGTGGGTCCCCTGTCGACCAAAACCTGTCCGCCCCAATTATGGATATGGCCCACTTTGAGCCTACTATTCGTCCGCCACTTGTGTCCCATTTATTGAAATTCCCATGTGCTACTTATTTACTCATGATCATCAACGTCTTTTTTTTAATTCTATTTTCGCACGATGTCCGATTTTGACTCAATCCGGCTCCACCGAGTCCAGTCCAGCTTTGTGTTGCCCTCCATCATGACATCCTCAAAATTCTTGCCCAAAAATATCAAGTACTCATTTTGCCTATTTTTCTATATTTAATAGAAATTTTTTATTGATTTTAAACCTCCATTGATTTTAATTCCCATAGGAATACCCTATTTCTCTATTTAATTCCTAGCCACTTGATTCTCCAAATGAATCTCACCCACTAATTTTCCATGCAACTTCTCCCAATCCCCTTGGCCAACATGGCCGGCCCTAACTTTCACAAGGGGACAAACTTTTTCATCTTTTCTTTTTCTCTCTCTAAATTATAACTTATCCTCTCTCTCTCTCTCCCTCCTTTTCTTCATTAATATCAACAACTTCAAAGAAGAGCAGCAGCAGCATGCTACTTCCCCGACCTCCCACTCCTCCACAGCTCCGGCTACCCCCGGCCATCCTCGCCGTCGATCCCCACCACTTCACCAAACTCCTCCTCCTCCTATTTCCTCCTATTTCCTCCTTCTTCCTTCTTCTCTTCACCAACACGACACCACCATGGCTGCCACCACCTGAGCTTCTTCTCCTCCTCCCAAGCCTGGCTGGACCACCTCCTCCAGGCCGGCGACCACCCTGGCCGAGCCACGCTTGCTCATCTCCTCCCCACACCGACCACAACCACCTTCCCATGCAACCACCACCACCACCTTCGTTCCACTCATCCACCCCCGTCGTGGCCGCGGCGCAACCGCCCTCCATCAGGCCGTGCCTCCGCCGGGCCAGGTGCACCGCGCAGCGTGCCTCGCTGCAGTGCACAGCAGTTCGCGGCCAGCAACAGCAGAAGCTGCACCACGCGTGCAGGCGCGCGCACGCGAGCGCGCGTGGGCCGCCGTCGTGCGCCGCCACGCCGTCGCGTGGGCCGTCGTGGGCACCCCTCTGGCTCCGACGAACTCCTGGCATGGTTCCCTGACGGCCACCGTCCTCCGGGACGCGCCGTCGAGGCGATTCGTGCGTTTTGCACGACGTCCCGTCGTGACGCGCGCGAAATGAAGTTCGTTTTGGCGCCCCGTTGCAGCAACTTCGTGCACGTTTTTTCGGAGATCTGACCGTTGGATCGGCAATTTCTTTACTCCGTCGCAATCTCGGTATATCCTCCTTCATCCCTGTCAATTTTCGTCCATTAATTTTATCGTTTGATGCATGAAAACCGGCCACCAAGTTGACCGTTTAAATTGTATTAAATTTGGACAGTTTCGCGGAGCCAACTTCGTCAGCTTGTATCTCCTCCACCGCAGCTCCATTTAGCGTGCTACCAGTTTCGATGCGAAGCTAGTATAACCCTCTTGCTACCCCTCCAGTTTCGTTTCATTGTGAGCTTGTTTGGTTGGTTGAATTCAACGCCAAAGTTGGCCGTCCGAATTCGTAATTTCTAACTTGTAAAATTCCATTTTTGAACACGGGACTCCAGATTTGATTTCTGACACCACCATTAGACTTGTGGCGTCGTTCTGGCATGTTTTCATATAAAATTTGTTAGATTTGGAGAACGTGGACCCGGGCACGTTTTTCGGTGCAAAGCGGGTCCCACATTCTGGGTCAACGGGACTTTTTGACGCCGGTTCATCGGAATCCAATTCCGGATATACCGTTGAGTTCGTATCGTCATTCTGGACTCGTTGACATATAATTTGCTAGGTTTTGGTGGACATTGGGTCTGGCACGCATTTTGGTGCAAGTCGGATATCAATATCCGGGCCAACGGGTCATTTTGAGATCGGCTCATCGGAATCCAATTCCGAAGATACCGTTGAATTCGTATCATCATTCTGGACTCGTTGGCAGGTAGTTTGCTGAGTTTTGAGAACTTTGGCTCCGGCACGCATTTCCGTGCAAACCGGAATTCCAAGTTCTGGTCAACGGGCCAAAATGAGATCGGGTCAACGGAATCCAGTTCTGGAGATACCGTTGGGTTCGTATCGACATTCTGGTTGCGTGGACATATAATTTGTTATATTTTATAGACTTGTTTTCTTGCACGTTTTTCGGTGTAAAACGGCTCCGACACGGATACCGTTTTGACCCGAAATTACCTTTTTGTCCTTGTGTCCAAATTGGACCATTGGGTAGGCTATCCTAGCTAATTTGACCATTCTGGACACGTTGGCGATGTTCATTTCATCGTCCGACAATGTTTGTTGATAATTTCTCTAAGTTTAACCTTTTTATAATTAATAATTAATTCATATAATATTCGTATTTCGGGATTAGTACAACGAAACTGAGATCAGCCAATTCCAGTGATCTCATATCGCTGAAATTGACAAGTTGGATACATGGATCACTATAATAAGATTATCAACCTTACCGATAATCTTTTTATCTCGATTTACGTGTCGTAAGTTTCAACGTACAAATAACGAAGTACACTTTATAATAGACTAGAATTGACCATGTTTGACCAGAGTTGACCAGTTGACCCAAAGTCAACTGTAAGTCAACACTTGACCTAGTTTGACTAGATTATTGACCGGAGTCGACCTAGAGTTAATTTGACTTAGAAGAACCTAGAATAATATAGATTGCCTGTAGGGATTCATTTATTTCAACTTAAACACCTTGTAACCTGTGTTGCTTTAAATAGGACTCTGTGGCTTCAGTGGGACCTCCTATACTTATCAGCTGTCCAGGTTATCGAGGTGAGTACATTCTCTGATCATTTCATATCCTGCTTAGAATTATTTTCTACAGTAGATTACTTTACTTGTACTGTCACGACGGTCACACGGATTGGTACTATATGGATCCTTTCTTGAGATGTTATCCTTAGGGAGCATCGGGTACTCTATGTTCTGTGCGTTTCACTTTCATAGCGTATCATATGCTTCTTGGTTCTTTGATCACTTACGACATGTACCCTCATGATCGTAGAGTCTTCCTGGAATCTTACACTGTTGGGTATCCCCCAGAATCCCCATTTTTATGGGACTTACACTGTTGGGTTATCCCCAGAATCCCCATTTTTATGGGACTTACACTGTTGGGTTATCCCCAGAATCCCCATTTTTATGGGACTTACACTGTTGGGTTATCCCCAGAATCCCTATTTTTATGGGACTACTATGTATCACCTTCGGGGTCTACCACCCTTCGGGGGCTTACCACCTTCGGGGTCTATCACCTTCGGGGTCTGCTACATAGCATCATATAACATAACCTGGCTGGATCCTTGTGTATTGATCGGGGGTACGGGGGAGTATTACATGTTCATTTGTACTCTGACTCACTAGTCACTGCTAGTTCCCTATGTATAGTAGATATTTCTATTACAGTTCTTTATCTGTTTACATACAGCATTTCTTTCAGTACATGTATCTTACTTTACTGCATGATTATATTTTCTAACCTGCTATGAACTGTTGAGATGTACTGTGCTCGCTCCAGTCCTGACTGGACCTGTTGATAAATTTTACAGATAGCCTGGAGGTGCCTGCTAGCCTAGAGGAGACACAGTAGGGTTTTGTTTAGGTAGTTATTTCATTTTGTCTGGAGTTGTATTTACTTTGGGGATTGCTGTATCTTTATTTGAGTTTTGAGATGTACTTCTGGGTTCATGTATCTTAGACACTTAGACTTCTATCTCCTGTAGTTATTTTGGATTTCATGTTTTATCTATCCTTATCATGCTCTACCTTAGATATGATTGAATTTGTATCTGCTATGTCACCCCCATTCGGGGAGTATAAACTGTTTAGCTTTATATTGTTAGATGTTGTGACCTAGGACAGCGTTCTACCGCCGACACTGCGGCGTAGGCTGGGCGTCGTTACGTTCTCGTGCCCTAACTCTAGGGTGCGGGTCGTGACACGTTTTTTAGTGGTGGCCCATGCGGGTCGAGACTAAAGTGTAGTGGTAATCGAACTTGAGTACCACTACAGCCTGCACTAGGAATAAGATATATTTTTGAAGATACTCAATCACAGTTAGGAACCCTTGAGAGATTCCTGGGACGACCCTGGAGAATCTTATTTAACTTCGATTTGAAAACTCACTTTTTCCCTTGATTTGGTTCATTTTTACCTTTTGTTGTTAAATTTGATTTTAATGGATTATTGTTGAATTTGAGTTTGTATTTATTAAGTTTGATGAATGATTGTCGAATTTTGAATTTTGATGATAGCTGTTGCATTCGAGTTTGTATTTTGATGGATTTTGTTCATTTTTGAATTTTGATGTTCGTTAATAAATTTGATTTGATTTTTGAGTATTCATTATTGATTAATTTAATTTTTGGCAAGATGAAATTATATGGGCTAGGTCATCTAAGTTTTGGAAATCTAATCTTCTACGGTCACATTAGTCAGCATGGTGAGGACATATAGTTGACTTGGATATATTTCTCGGGTGTGAGAATTTAAGGTTTTTGCAGCCAAGCTAGCGGCACCGCGAAAATGTTAAATACCACGATTCTAGACGTATGTGCCTAAGTCGAGGACTCTGTGATTATCGTAGCCTTGCTTACTAGTATGACGAGGATTAGGGTACCATTATTTTGGATAGACGCATATAATCATCAGGTTGTACTTTAAATGTTTTCGAACATGTTTTCTCTACTTTTGTTGCAGTCCTTCAAAAAAAAACAAATTAATTATTATTGATTTGTTTTGTTTTGCTTCTCATTTTGCTTAGGATATAACTTTAGCTATTTTCATAAACCTTTGGGTAACTTCTTCCATGAATTTCTTCTTAATTCAACAAATCAATGATTTTGCTAGACTTTATCTTAAATTTGATATTTTAACTTTGGATTTTAAAATGGTTTCCTCTTTTAAAACGGATAAGTAAAACAGATTTTATTACCATTTCTTTTCCTGCCAATATTTTAGTACTATCATTCCTTGTCTTATACAACTATCCTGATTATATCAATTCCGGCTCGCATCTCTTTCTATCAGCTGTACTTGAACTATTGAATTTGCATATCGTTTTTATCTGAGAAATGTTGAAGAAGTGACGTAAATCATCTAGTATGGAAATAACGTGAATGGTTATCATGGAATGATTTGTAGGAATCAAAATGATGGATGTCATTGTGAAAAAATTGAAATGGAGATGTGGTAGCGGTTTACAAATGAAATCGAGGGATAAATGTTATTAATTTAGAAACAATTGCAGAAATTTTGGTTATGAGTAATTCATGGATGTGCTTCAAAAATATATATATCAGAGGTCAACCTAGTTTTGAGAACTTAGAAAATCTTGGTTATTGATTCTTGGGAACTATTACAAGGCTATGTGAAATTTAGACATGAAAATGAGAATTTGATTGTTTTCTATGATTATGCGAAGTTGAACCAGATATTGTAAGAGGGTGACTAGAGACAGAGAAAACAAGGATTTTAAGCTATAGGAATTGTTTTAGATGATTGGAGAAATTGTAGAATTCAAAAGGAAAATAATTGAAGGTGAACGTTGAGGAAATTATGAAGGTTGATCTATAAACAAGAATAAAATTTTGTGTGACATAGTGGTATTGGAGTTTAGTAAATGCGAGACTTGGCTTAAACAAGTATAAGGATTTTATAAACTGAATTTAGAGGTTTCGGATCTAAATTAAAACGAGGTGAAGGAATTTGGAATTTTGGTTAAACGAATAAGTGTTGACTCCTAAATAAGAGGGGTATGTTCGGGGAAAAATATTTTTAGAAGTAGAAAATTTGTCTATGGAGATCATGGTAAAGGTTAGATGACTAAAGGTTATAAAATTTCGATGATAGTTATATAGAGATTGATTTCATATTGGAACTTGTGAGAAAAAAAATATGATTTAGCAATGACAGACTTGATGGTATTAGAAAGAGATGATTAACTTGAATCCTTATGAAATCTTCCCTTGTTTTTCCCAAAGTGTTTTCAATATCATTGAATCCTAGTTTCCTTAATCACGACCAAATTGACTTCGATTATCTTTTCTTATCATAATTATATCTTGGTTGTACTTAATTTTGATTTTTCCAATTTGATCAACTTAGATCGTATCGAGAATAAATATTTTTAATATATATTGTGATTGGATTTTTCATGCAAGTGACTTTCATTCTTAACTTTGATTTTGATTTTTTTCTGAAACCTTTTAAAGATAATTGGTAGTTACTTTCTTTATTTTTATGATAAGTACCAGTTTTCACATAGGATGGTAGGCTGTCTTACAGTTTTGATGATTGTTATTTCTGTATCTTTTCTAAGTTAGCACTCTGGATTGCTTGTGTGTTTTGATACCCTATGACCGATTCAGTTAGCATGACTAGTATACCTAGATGAGACTTTCACTACCACCGTATGCCATGACCCTGGACGTTGTTCTTTTTGATGGTATGTTTTGTTTAAGTTCTGGGACTTTATTGTAGGGGTTTGACCTAGAGAGAGTATGGACGTTTTAATTTCGAGGACGAAATTTTTATAAGGTGGGTAGGATGTGAGCACCCTGAATTTCGGGTTAAATTTTTTCATTTTATTTTATTTTTCCTGATTATTTGGTTTTGATAAATATTTTATTTATTTATCTGTAAGTGCACTCTTTCATGCCATTGATATTTGGAGTATCAGGGATGTTCAATTCTGGAAATCTTCTTCACGAGTTTTGGAGTGGACATGATTACCTTCATGACGGTATATGGTGTCCCACCCAAACTTGTTCCCTTGTGCTCTTTCTGCTTCGCTGAACTTCGGGTCGGTTTAGACCATTTGAGTGATATTTATTTTTCCCACTCTTTTTCTTGATCATTTTCAGCGCGTTACCATGACATTTAAATCGGGAGCGCAAGACCAGTCAGTTTCTTGAAACCAACTCCTCATTGATGATCTACTCGAGACGCTCGTCACCCATGACCTTCGTTTCCCACTCAGATACGTCATTTTGAGCTCCATTTGATTCGCACAACTTTCCCGAGACGTGACCCGATTTTATTTCACGTCACGGCGTCACATTCATTTTCCAACTTGATTTGTGGGTCCCCTGTCGACCAAAACCTGTCCGCCCCAATTATGGATATGGCCCACTTTGAGCCTACTATCCGTTCGCCACTTGTGTCCCATTTATTGGAATTCCCATGCGCTACTTATTTACTCATGATCATCGTCTTTTTTTTAATTCTATTTTCGCACGATGTCCGATTTTGACTCAATTCGGCTCCACCGAGTCCAGTCCAGCTTTGTGTTGCCCTCCATCATGACATCCTCAAAATTCTTGCCCAAAAATATCAAGTACTCATTTTGCCTATTTTTCTATATTTAATAGAAATTTTCTATTGATTTTAAACCTCCATTGATTTTAATTCCCATAGGAATACCCTATTTCTCTATTTAATTCCTAGCCACTTGATTCTCCAAATGAATCTCACCCACTAATTTTCCATGCAACTTCTCCCAATCCCCTTGGCCAACATGGCCGGCCCTAACTTTCACAAGGGGACAAACTTTTTCATCTTTTCTTTTTCTCTCTCTAAATTATAACTTATCCTCTCTCTCTCTCCCTCCTTTTCTTCATTAATATCAACAACTTCAAAGAAGAGCAGCAGCAGCATGCTACTTCCCCGACCTCCCACTCCTCCACAGCTCCGGCCACCCCCGGCCATCCTCGCCGTCGATCCCCACCACTTCACCAAACTCCTCCTCCTCCTATTTCCTCCTATTTTCTCCTTCTTCCTCCTTCTCTTCACCAACACGACACCACCATGGCTGCCACCACCTGAGCTTCTTCTCCTCCTCCCAAGCCTGGCTGGACCACCTCCTCCAGGCCGGCGACCACCCTGGCCGAGCCACGCTTGCTCATCTCCTCCCCACACCGACCACAACCACCTTCCCATGCAACCACCACCACCACCTTCGTTCCACTCATCCACCCCCGTCGTGGCCGCGGCGCAACCGCCCTCCGTCAGGCCGCGCCTCCGTCGGGCCAGGTGCACCGCGCAGCGCGCCTCGCTGCAGTGCACAGCATTTCGCGGCCAGCAACAGCAGAAGCTGCACCACGCGTGCAGGTGCGCGCACGCGAGCGCGCGTGGGCCGCCGTCGTGCGCCGCCACGCCGCCGCGTGGGCCGTCGTGGGCACCCCTCTGGCTCCGGCGAACTCCTGGCATGGTTCCCTGACGGCCACCGTCCTCCGGGACGCGCCGTCGAGGCGATTCGTGCGTTTTGCACGACGTCCCGTCGTGACGCGCGCGAAATAAAGTTCGTTTTGGCGCCCCGTCGCAGCAACTTCGTGCGCATTTTTCTGGAGATCTAACCGTTGGATCGGCAATTTCTTTACTCTGTCGCAATCTCGGTATATCCACCTTCATCCCTGTCAATTTTCGTCCGTTAATTTTATCGTTTGATACATGAAAACCGGCCACCAAGTTGACCGTTTAAATTGTATTAAATTTGGACAGTTTCGCGGAGCCAACTTCGTCAGCTTGTATCTCCTCCACCGCAGCTCCGTTTGGCGTGCTACCAGTTCCGGTGCGAAGCTGGTATAACCCTCTTGCTACCCCTCCAGTTTCGTTTCATTGTGAGCTTGTTTGGTTGGTTGAATTCGACGCCAAAGTTGGCCGTCCGAATTCGTAATTTTTAACTTGTAAAATTCCATTTTTGAACACGGGACTCCAGATTTGATTTCTGACACCACCATTAGACTTGTGGCATCGTTCTGGCATGTTTTTATATAAAATTTGTTAGATTTGGAGAACGTAGGCCCGGGCACGTTTTTCGGTGCAAAGCGGGTCCCACATTCTGGGTCAACAGGACTTTTTGACGCCGGCTCATCGAAATCCAATTTCGGATATATCGTTGAGTACGTATCGTCATTCTGGACTCGTTGACATATAATTTGCTAGGTTTTGGTGGACATTGGGTCTGGCACGCATTTCGGTGCAAGTCGGATACCAATATCCGGGCCAACGGGTCATTTTGAGATCGGCTCATCGGAATCCAATTTCGAAGATACCGTTGAGTTCCTATCATCATTCTGGACTCGTTGGCAGGTAGTTTGCTGAGTTTTGAGAACTTTGGCTCCGGCACGCATTTCCGTGCAAACCGGAATTCCAAGTTCTGGTCAACGGGCCAAAATGAGATCGGGTCAACAGAATCCAGTTCTGGAGATACCGTTGGGTTCGTATCGACATTCTGGTTGCGTGGACATATAATTTGTTATATTTTATAGACTTGTTTTCTTGCACGTTTTTCGGTGCAAAACGGCTCCGACACGGATACCGTTTTGACCCGAAATTACCTTTTTGTCTTTGTGTCCAAATTGGACCGTTGGGTAGGCTATCCTAGCTAATTTGACCATTCTGGACACGTTGGCGATGTTCATTTCATCGTCCGACAATGTTTGTTGATAATTTTTCTAAGTTTAACCTTTTTATAATTAATAATTAATTCATATAATGTTCGTATTTCGGGATTAGTACAACGAAACTGAGATCAGCCAATTCCAGTGATCTCATATCGCTGAAATTGACAAGTTGGATACATGGATCACTATAATAAGATTATCAACCTTACCGATAATCTTCTTATCTCGATTTACTTGTTGTAAGTTTCAACGTACAAATAACGAAGTACACTTTATAATAGACTAGAATTGACCATGTTTGACCAGAGTTGACCAGTTGACCCAAAGTCAACTGTAAGTCAACACTTGACCTAGTTTGACTAGATTATTGACCGGAGTCGACCTAGAGTTAATTTGACTTAGAAGAACCTAGAATAATATAGATTGCCTGTAGGGATTCATTTATTTCAACTTAAACACCTTGTAACCTGTGTTGCTTTAAATAGGACTCTGTGGCTTCAGTGGGACCTCCTATACTTATCAGCTGTTCAGGTTATCGAGGCGAGTACATTCTCTGATCATTTTATATCCTGCTTAGAATTATTTCCTGCAGTAGATTACTTTACTTGTACTGTCACGACGGTCACACGGATTGGTACTATATGGATCCTTTCTTGAGATGTTATCCTTAGGGAGCATCGGGTACTCTATGTTCTGTGCGTTTCACTTTCATAGCGTATCATATGCTTTTTGGTTCTTTGATCACTTACGACATGTACCCTCATGATCGTAGAGTCTTCCTGGAATCTTACACTGTTGGGTATCCCCCAGAATCCTCATTTTTATGGGACTTACACTGTTGGGTTATCCCCAGAATCCCCATTTTTATGGGACTTACACTGTTGGGTTATCCCCAGAATTCCCATTTTTATGGGACTTACACTGTTGGGTTATCCCCAGAATCCCCATTTTTATGGGACTACTATGTATCACCTTCGGGGTCTACCACCCTTCGGGGGCTTACCACCTTCGGGGTCTATCACCTTCGGGGTCTGCTACATAGCATCATATAACATAACCTGGCTGGATCCTTGTGTATTGATCGGGGGTACGGGGGAGTATTACATGTTCATTTGTACTCTGACTCACTAGTCACTGCTAGTTCCCTATGTATAGTAGATATTTCTATTACAGTTCTCTATCTGTTTACATACAGCATTTCTTTCAGTACCTGTATCTTACTTTACTGCATGATTATATTTTCTAACCTGCTATGAACTGTTGAGATGTACTGTGCTCGCTCCAGTCCTGACTGGACCTGTTGATAAATTTTACAGATAGCCTGGAGGTGCCTGCTAGCCTAGAGGAGACACAGTAGGGTTTTGTTTAGGTAGTTATTTCATTTTGTCTGGAGTTGTATTTACTTTGGGGATTGCTGTATCTTTATTTGAGTTTTAAGATGTACTTCTGGGTTCATGTATCTTAGACACTTAGACTTCTATCTCCTGTAGTTATTTTGGATTTCATGTTTTATCTATCCTTATCATGCTCTACCTTAGATATGATTGAATTTGTATCTGCTATGTCACCCCCATTCGGGGAGTATAAACTGTTTAGCTTTATATTGTTAGATGTTGTGACCTAGGACAGCGTTCTACCGCCGACACTGCGGCGTAGGCTGGGCGTCGTTACGTTCTCGTGCCCTAACTCTAGGGTACGGGTCGTGACAC
>JANAVB010015698.1:5000-72500 GCA_029216955.1 Iris pallida
TAAAATAATTGGATCATGGATTATATTGTAACCATTTGTAACAATACATAAAACTAAAATTCTAGATATAAAATTATAAATAATTTTTTATTTACATAAATTTAAAAAAGGTCTGAACAAATATAATTGTATAATAATGGGTCTTGTGACTTTTGTCTCGTCCAGCCATTTGCATTACTTCTAATCTCTTGTGCCTCCCTTTATGCTCCTTAATTCGTCAAAATTTGAACCTGTAGTAATAAAACAATACAAGATTCAATTAGTACGAATAATCAATTAATGACATAGTAAAATTGTAACTAAAAATACGAAAATGAAAAAAACTTGTAATCTTGTATATTGCAGTTAAACCAATCACAAAGGATGACTATTATTTTGTTTAATTATAATAAAAAAACTTAAAAATAATTAAATAATGCATAAATACGTTTAAAAATTTTAATTTTTTTAATAATTATTTAATATTGCCTATACTGCCGATACCAAAAAATTTGATACTCCGATCCGATACTTCCGATACCGATACTCATACAAATTGTCCGATACCGATACCGATACCGATATTTTGAACCTTAGTTTTCGTACTCAAGTTTGTTGGAGTCGGTCATACGCTCGTCACTAAGCACGGTGTTATGAAGTCGGTCGTGCACTTGTCGCCAAGCACGATGTTGTAAAGAGACGACAAGCTCTCATCATTTAGCTTGCAAATAGTGGATTAACAGCGGACAAGAGTACTCGCGACTGGATTAATTCTCTCAGAGGAAAACCAGTATCTATCGCGGTGTTCACTGAGTTTGATCTTCTATCTCTTGATTACTACAATTTAATTTATTGTCTCTTATTTCTTCCATAGCTTATAATCTGCAAAAAAAAAAGTGGTGATTATTTTCGCTGCACAGGCACACACTCTATTCACCCCCCCCCCCTCTAGAGGTGCTCAACGGTCCTACAAAGGGGAGAGAGGGGGCGGAGCAAGCCGGCGGCGCTAGGCCTCGGCACGGGTGTCGAAGGGAAGCGGGGTAGGGGGCGCACATGGGAGGAATCAGCAGAGGCGCGGACCCACTGGGCCACTTGTCATACAACGGCTGATACAACCGTCTGTATCAAAGTTTAATTTACTCTTATCACTATGGTCTGCGGCCTTCTCACCTTATTATCCCAGGGAGCCGTGCTATCTATACTACATGTTGTGAGCTTCTATACAACCTTAATGTCAGGGTGTGATCTGGGCCGGGTTCGCCCGAACCCGCCCGAGCCCGCAGGAGGCCCGGCCCGGTTCAGCCCGCTCCAAGCCCGGCCCGAGCCCGCCCAATAGCATACCCAGTCCGGGCTGGGTTCACCCGCCCGAGCCCGAGCCCGGCCTGGCCCGGACCGATTATTTTTTTTTTTTAAATGTTGCAACGTTCGGCCCAGTTCAGCCCGGCCTGGTCAGGCCCGCCCAGGCCCGAGCCAGGCCCGGTCCGGGGTGAAGCAGTTCCGTACGGGAATTTTTTTTAAATGATGCAAAGTTTGGGAATTTTTTATTCTTCTTAATGAAACTAAACCTGATGGCTCACTTGTTTTAGATCCAAAATGTGAAGCAGTTCCGTACGGGGCCCAATGCAAGAAATGTTCCCGTACATACAAATGGAAGAGGGGAGGTGGCACAGGCACACTCTCAAGACACTACGATACTTGCTACGGTCCAAGCTCAATTCCGACGACCTAAACTCAAATCAGTTTTGGAGGCACTGCGGCTTCTTCGGTAGGTACGTTTTCCAGCTGCCCGTCATAAAACTGAATTTACTAAATATATTATTGTTGATGAACTTCCATTTACTTCGGGTGAAAGTGAATCTTTGTATGATTATGCTACAATTGCTTTAAATCCATTGTTTATTAAAGTTACTATGGGCGTTGCTAGAAAATAGGCTATTAGACTCTTTAAAGAAATGAGACTTGCTTTAAAAGAAACGTTTTCGCATGCTAATAAATTAGCTATTACTTCTGATGTGTGGACAAGCAAACAAAACTATGCTTATATTTGTATCACGGCACACTATATAGATTTATTGTGGATGTTGCAAAAGCGCATCGTATGTTTAAAAACTTTAGAATTTCCACACACGCGCTCCGTAATTGCCACTTGTATTTCAAAACACTTGCGTGACTTTGATATTCACAACAAGATTCAATCTGTATCTTTTGATAATGCTAGTAATAATACTGCTGCTATAAATTCATTGTCTTTACTATTTCAACCTATTTTGGAAGGTAGATTATTGCATATTAGGTGTGCTTGCCATATTATTAACTTAGTTGTAAAAGAATGTCTTGAATTTTTTAGTACATATTTAGAAACACTCAAAAATTGTTTACACAGCTTGAACACGTCTCCAAGTAGACAACAAGCTTTTAAGAACACATGTGCACATTTTGGTATTCGTTTTAGACGATTTGTTAAGAATGTTCCACATAGATGGAATTCGACATTTTTAATGTTGAAATCTGCACTTCCATTTAAGGATGCTATTACATATTTTTGTAACATGGATCTTAATTTTGAATATCCAGTTACTGAAGATGATTGGATAGTTGCTACTTCTATATGTGAATTTTTAGAAATTTTTACAAGGCTACATGCACTCTTTCTGGTGTATATTATCCTACTTTTTGCTTAGCTTTACGAGCACTTTCTAACATGTCTTGCTTGTTTTGTAAATATATAAATGTTCCAAATTTTGACTATGTTGTCAAGAGAATGGAAGCTAAATTTACTAAATATTGGGGTGATGTACCTATTTTATACTGTTTGTCTGCAATTTTTGATCCTACCATCAAATTAGATGGTGTAGAAGTTTTGTTAGATGGCTATGCTTATAACATGGAACTTAACCTTATGGATTTGAAATTAGAAGTAAAGGTAGTTTTAGAAAGATTAGTACTACTTTATGAAGATAATGTTGGGCCGACCCGACCCACTCAAGTTGGTACAAGTAGTAGCTCTGGCATAGAGGACCACGCCCTTCGTTTATTAAGAAGGAAGAAACAAAGACAATCTTCCCAACCCACTCAAGAGTTGTCTTCGTATTTAAGTTCTTATGAAGAAGAAGAGGAATCTTCAAATCACTTCACCATTTTAGAATGGTGGAAAAAACGCGACAAAAGATATCATATACTTTCTATAATTGTACGTGATCTACTAATGGTGCCGGTGTCCAAGGTAGCATCGGAGTCTTGTTTTAGTGCAGGATCAAGGATGTTGAGCCTAAAGAGGAGCCGGTTGAAGCCGGATATCTTGGAAGCTTGTGTTTGCGTTCAAGATTGGATTTTAGCAAAAAAAAAGAACCCAAAACAAGAGGGATGAAGCTTATGACATCAATGAACTGGACCTCGGATCACTTGGATTGGGTGAAGCTTCTACAACCGAGGAGGAGGAGGAGCAGGAAGAATGACTCAAGTCTAAGGTATGACCCTCCAAGAAAAATATTCAAACTTTCAAATTTCAAACTTTCAAACTCCAAAAAAAATATTCAAACTTTCAAACTTTCAAACTCCAAAAAAAATATTCAAACTTTCAAACTTCAAATTTTCAAACTTTCAAATATTCAAAAAATTTAAAAATTTTAAACTTTAAAAACTTTAAAATATTATTAAAACTTTATTAAATACTTCAACAACTTTAAACTTAAAAACTTTCAAAAAATACTTTAAACTTTAAAAAATACTTTAAAACTTTAAACTTAAAAATAAAAACTTTAAAAAAAAACACAAAAACTTAAAAACAAAATTTTTTAACTCTGCCTGTGACAAGCAAAGCTTGTCTTGCCAGTCCCAAGTCCGGATAAAAGAGGAGGAAAAAATTAAAAATTAATTTAATTAAAAACACAAAAACTTTAAAAAAATATTAAAAAAAACGAGATTAAAATATTAAAAAATAAGAAAAATTAAAAAAAAAAAAACTTAGACTTTAAAAAAATAACACAAAAACACAAAAACACAAAAACACAAAAACACAAAAATATTAAAAAAGTTTAAAATTAAAAAAATTAAAAGTTAAAAGAATATAAATGTTAAAAAATATAAAAGTTAAAAGAAAATTAAAAAAAAAACTAAACTGGCCGGCCCGCTGGACTGGACCGGCCCGAACCCAGCCCGCCCAAGCCCGCCCAAGACCCGGACCGGACCGGCCCAGCCCTACCCAGACCGGGTCACTGGGCCGGGCTGGGTCCCCTGAACTTGAACCGGTCCGGTATGGGCCCGGACCAGGTCCGGTCGGACAGCCTTTTCCATGGCTCGAACCGGTCGGGTTTAGCCCGGATCACACCCTGAGTCTCTGAGTCTATTATGGATCATCACCAGAAATCTTTATACATGAGTTGACATGACACCTACTCCCCTATCAACACAACTATCATCCTAAATCTTGATGTCTGCATTTCTCCAAGTCCATACCTCACTCACAACATGCACGAGCGGCGCATACATACTTACCCAGGAAAAGGATTTTTCTTCCATGCTGCATTGCATGCCAACCCGAAACATAATCAGTGGGTGTATGGCCCCAACAGTAGGCAACTATACCCACGTAAAAAACAAAATCTTCCTTTCAAAGAAGCTACCCCTATATTTCACTCCCTAACCACATCATGTATAGTCCAAATTTGCTGTAACGTTTCCACTCCATGCATTTTTCTGTGTCTCCACAAACGACAACAAGGGCCAAACAATATACATTGCTCAACACACCACCCTCGGTAAAAGAAAAATATAGTAACGTAGTGTAGGAATTAATACCACAAGGAAAACCTAACGATTTAATCATGGCAAGATCAGTGGTGTCGAGTTAGGGAGCACTGTAGCTTCCTCAAAGAAATTAAAACTTGCTCTCTTTCCGGGTGCTGGGTCGGGTTCAGAGACCTGGGTTGAGGCTTCTGGTCAGGATTACAAAGATATTTATGTGAAGTAGGGGCCCATGGCTGTATTCCGGCTGGATAGGGAAATCCTCGAAATGGCTTAGGAATAAGGGCTCGTTTGGTTTGAAGGATTGGACAACGCAATGTAATTGACATTACATTGTTAATCTAACTCGAGTGTTCGGTTGGAACAAAAAAAAATAGATGTAATGTAATTGCGATTACAAGCTTGATTACATTACATCAGTTTCTTCTAAAATCAATTACATCATAAAATCTATATAATTCCGATTACATTACAACTTAAGAGGAAAGTTGGTAATTTAGTCGTTTCAAGTCAATAGTGCTTAAGCTTAAACCAGTATTTTATTATTAGCCTAGGATATACCTATAAAGAAACTATAAGTTTAGAAATTATAATAACAATAATATTACTAATTAACTATACTACTATATAATAAGAAAAGTAGGCTTCACCGTGGAAGTTTTTGTTCCAAAAATACTCTCATCCATGTTTATTAATTAAATTTTTTGCTAAATTTAATATGGATAGTTATGTAATTTATATTACTATATAATGAGAAAAGTAGTCTTCGCCGTAGAAGTTTTTGTCTATACTACTATATAATAATACTACTATAATGAAAAAAATAGACTTCACCGTAAAAAAATTTGTTCCAAAAATACCCTCATCTATGTTTACTAATTATATTTTTCACTAAAATTGATATGGATAGTTATATGATTACCTATAGAAAAAGAAGAAAAAAAGTTGTTATTTGTTTTTTTTTCAAGTATTATGAAATACGTGCAACGCACGTACATATATACTAGTTATTAATAATAAAAAAATAGGGTTTATAGATGCTCCTAACTCTAACCATGAGAAGTGAGTCTGTATAATATGAGAAGAGAGCCTGTATAATCCGATTAAACGTATGAACGTTCAACACAATGTCTCGAATCAATTAGAACCGCCTAAACCAGTCTCGTAACCTTGGGCTCTAATACCAACTGTTGGAATGCGGTGTGATCCGAACCGGAGTTGGCCCATGAGGTGTGATATTGGACTGGACCCATATGTCTTAAAAGGAAAATTTCATGTAAGGCCTGAACCAATCCGAATTATCTACACCTCATGATCCCACTTCCTATCTAATGTGAGACTAAATTATGAAGTCCATTGTCACCACCTTTGAATGCTCAACCAGAAACGAGATGCAATCCAACAAATCTCACCATAAGTCTCGAATAAGTTCTTCAACTCTTCAGTTGTGGAACTTTTTTCCAATAGAACTCAGCTCTTGCCAATATGACACAATATTAGAACCATAATACGACTCATCTATAAATGGTCCATCCTCCCTTTGAAGAAAATCCTCCCAGTCAGAGTCATACAAACAGCACTTTAATGGAGATCTATAACCCATGTATGTTTTGAGCCATTTCTTTTCTCTTATACACCTCAAAAACTCAGCAGGGAGAGAATTTTCTGAAGACTCTGACAACTGGACTTTTATGCATTCCAGCAAGGAAAGTACAACTGAAGCTGTTATCTTTGTTCTGTGCTTGGGATACTTAAAACCTGTGACTACTAAATGAAATGCCTTACTAAATTCAACTGTTACACCAACATAACACAGTTCATCAATGTAACAGCAAATGTCTTCCCCATAGTAGGTTTTGTCGATGAATGGAAGATCGGCAATTTGAGTGATAGGCTCCCACCTAGAATCATAAACTGCAGATCCACAAGGAGATAGGAACCCATGACAAGTCTTTAGCCACATCTGCTGTGATATACAGTCTTTAAGCTCGCGTTTCAGAAAGAGACCATTTGTCTTCAGCTGTTTCAAGCACTCAAGCAGCAGTATAGATGCTTCTTTTGTTAAAGATGGACATAAGAGAAGCTTAACATGATCAATAATGTTCTTGCATACACTATCAAAGCCAACTGAGACTCCAATAGCTTCTAATTCATGCATGTACGAACTTATGCTGTTCTCATAGAAAGACTCGTCGATAACTGGTACATCTGCCCAATGTAATAGACATCCCCATGCCGAATTATACAGGAAACACTTATTTGGACACCTGTATCCAAGATTAGTTTTTATCCATTCCCTTCCCTTTATTGCATCAAGCATATGGGATGATAAACTAGAGTGTCCAATGCACTCCAAAATCAAAATACTTGTGCTGAGTGTCATGGGATATAAGACGTCAGGTAATTTAAAATGTTCACCAATAAGACTGCAACTTTTATCAAACGATACCACAACGCCCAAAAGTTTTAGCTCATCTTTGTACAAGTGGATTTTCTCTCCGTAATATGACTCATCAACGAAAGGAAGATCAGAAATTTGCTGGACAGCTTCCCATTCAGGATTAAACAGCACAGACCCAACTGGTGCCCTGCAACCCTTCGAGGTCTTAAGCCACCTTTCCTCCTGAAAGATTCGTATGATCTGGTCAGATGCCCAACTTGTTTTGAACCACATACCTAATAAACCTTAGTAATGAAAGAACGGAGTCCTTTCTTAATGTGATGGTACCAGCTGATGACACAAGTCTATAAGCCACAAACAAGCAACACTCTTCAAAATCAGTGACTACTCCCAAACTTTCTAGCTCGTTCACGTGCAAATGAATCTGATTGTCATAGAAATTCTCATCAACCAAGGGAACACATTCCGCAACACTGCCAATATGAAGAAGAGATTCCCACTGAGAAGTAGGCAAGAAAGACTCAGATGGAGACTTGAATCCCAGATTAGTTTTCAACCATTTTCCTTCTGTTATACTCCTCGAGAACTGGCCAGGCAATGGCTTACCTTTATCCATAGCTTTCCCTATCCAATCTAGTAATAGAAGTGCATTGTCTTTAGATAAAGGTGAAAAGGCTGCTGGCAGAAGTGCATCAGGTGGGTTTATGTTGGGTACATCTGCAGCATTTATGCACCTTTTGAGAAAGTCGGAGAGTTGAATCTCATCCACATTTTCACCAGCACTGTACTCATGATAAAAGTAGTCACTAGATAGTTCTACATAGCTATTTTCACTCCAGAGGTTTGTGCAAGCTAGTTCCACCCACTTGCTCATGGAGGCAGGCAAAAGAGCTCCATTCCTAGCCATAATAATTGTCCCATATTTATCAACTAATGGCATTGACTCGCATAGTGCTGAAATGTAATCCTCAGTGAGATAATTCTTCAACAAAGAGTTAAATAAGAAGTGAGTAAAACTGTAGAAAATAATAGTTGGGATGATTTTATTGATGGACTACTTCACTACTTATAGGGAGTCTAGCTCCTCTACATACTACAAATTCCGATGTGGGACTAAAAGTCCCTTATTGATTCTCAACACTCCCCCTCAAGATGGGCGATAGATATTAATCATCCCCATCTTGTTACATAGCTTTGACAGACTCAATGAACTAAGACCCTTAGTCAGACAGTCTGCCACTTGTTCTTCTGAGCGAACATAGTCAATCTTCAGTATCCCTTGTTCCAGCTTTTCCTTGATGAAGAATCGATCGATCTCGATGTGCTTCGTTCTGTCGTGCTGAACTGGATTGTTCGCTATACTTATCGCAGCTTGACTATCGCTCCGAAGGTGCAATGGTGTCCCCTTGTCTAGCTTCAACTCTGTCAGCAGCGCCTTTACCCATAGCAATTCTGATACTCCTAGAGCCATTGCTCTGTATTCTGCTTCAGCTGTCGACCGTGCTACCACTGACTGTTTCTTGCTTCTCTATGAAACCAGGTTTCCTCCTACAAAAACACAGTACCCTGTGGTAGACCTTCTGTCGTCTATGCAGCTTGCCCCGTCTGCATCGCAGTATCCCTCAACATCTGTGCATCCATTCTTCTTGAACCACAGTCCTTTTCCCGGCGTCCCTTTCAGATATCTTAGGATCTGAAATACTGCATCCATATGACCCGTTCTTAGATCATGCATATAGCGGCTTACAACACTTACTGCAAATGAGATATCAGGACGAGTATGCCCTAGATAAATCAGTCTGCCTACTAGCCTTTGATACCTTTTGCGATCAACAGGCTCTCCTGCTTCTGCTCCCATCTTACACTTCTGGTCAATTGGAGTGACTGCTGCTCGGCATCCCAGCATTTCTGTCTCCTTCAGCAGATCTAGTGCATATTTCCTTTGTGAGAGAACAATTCCTTGTTCACCATTACACACCTCGATACCCAAAAAGTATCTCATCTCTCCCAGGTCCTTCACCTCAAACTCTTTGGCGAGTTTCGTCTTCAGCTTAGTGATCTCATCAGCATCATCACCTGTGATTACTATATCATCCATATATACAGCAAGTATAGTTATGTGGCCTCTTGCATGCTGGAGGAAGACTGTGTGATCTGCATTTGTCTGATGGTATCCCATGCCAGTGACAGCCTTTCTGAATCTGTCAAACCAGGCTCGAGGAGATTGCTTCAGCCCGTACAGCGACTTCTTCAGTTTGCACACTTTTTCATGTGACGTTCCTTCACCTGAATCTGACACAGAGTAGCACCCCGGAGGAGTCTCCATGTAAACTTCTTCTTGTAGGTCTCCATGAAGAAATGCGTTCTTTACGTCTAACTGGTGTAGCTTCCACCCATAGTTTGCTGCAATGGAGACCAGCGTTCTTACGGTACTCATCTTCGCTACTGGGGCAAAAGTCTCATCATAGTCGATGCCATATGTCTGGGTATAGCCTTTTGCAACCAGTCTCGCCTTGTACCGCTCAACTTTTCCTTCTGGTGTTTCCTTCACTGTGTACACCCATTTGCATCCCACAGCTTTCTTCCCTTCAGGTAATGGTACCAGCTCCCATGTCTTATTTTTCTCTAGTGCCCCAAGTTCTTCCATCATTGCAGCTTTCCATCTTGGGTCCTTCTTTGCTTCCTGCCAATTCTTAGGTAAAGAAGTGGAGTCTAACGAAGTGAGGAAGGCTTGATAAGTCGGAGAGATATTAGAATAAGACAAGTAGTTGGCGAGGGGGGGGGGGGGCGCGGGTCAGCGGGCGGGGGGGAAGGGGGGGTCGGGGGGGGGGGGGGGGGGGGCGCAGGTCAGGGGGGGGCTGCTAGGGGGGGGGGGAAGGGGGGTCGGGGGGGCTGCGCAGGGGGGGGGGGCTGCTCCGGGAGGGGGGCTAAAAATTTTTTTTTTTTTGTGTGTGTGGAGAGAGAGAGAGTTATGGCTCTGATACCATGTAGAAAATAATAGTTGGGATGATTTTATTGATGGACTACTTCACTACTTATAGGGAGTCTAGCTCCTCTACATACTACAAATTCCGATGTGGGACTAAAAGTCCCTTATTGATTCTCAACATTACCAGGCCTTTGTTTTTGGTACTCTGCAAACTGCACAAAACTGTATAGCTGAAATCATGCAATGTGATGTCCAAAATGCCCAAATATTCAAGCATCCAAGAATACAATTTTTCCCGTTTTGAAACCAGATGTAATGCAAGGAAGGTTGATTCAGGTATAAAAAGGAAAGCTGATGCATCCTTGAGCTCATTGTTCCATTTTAACAGCCAGCTGTGAAACTGACTATCGGATGACATACATATTCTGCAATTTCCTTTTGCAGCATCGTTCACACTACATACAGAGACTCTCCCGTGTTGATTGAGGTGCTTGAACAAAGGAACATCAGTAATGGATGTGTCAGCAAAACTATCTTCCCAATTATCAGCTAGAAAGCAAAGAAGATCAATATAAAGAGTTTCTGAAATGTCTGAGATCAGATTGCAACTCTGCAAAATCAGGTGAACAAGTATTCTTTAATTCAAAATTTCTAGAAGTATGTATAGAGTAGTCTTAATTAGTTTTTGGGAAGAAAAAAGGTTCTCCCCTTGCACTTCCATATTATTTTTGTCGGATTGTAGATCCGAGTAAAATCGTTGCCTAGGTAACAATATCTATTGCTATCTATAACACATTAGAACACCTCATTTGAACAACCCAATGAATATAGATATTTTCCAAGTAAAAGGCATAAAAAAATTATTTGGAAACTACCTGCTAAATATACATATAGTAGAAATATAAAACAATATGATAAAGATAATAGAGAAGATCAGATTGCATCATAGCAGTGTTATAGGTGCCGCCCAAGCACCCTAAGCGCCCAAAAGGCAAAAGGCGATATTTCACCACCTAATCCAAAACCAAACAAGATAATATTTTATAGATGACGGCTAGGCGAGAAAGGCGCCAAAGGCGAGATTAGGTGAACCTAGGCGTACACCTAGGTGTGTTGGTGTTTTATGCAACTTTTTTGGGCTTTGTTTGGATTTTTTTATGGACTTATTTGGTTTTATTGGTTTTCAAAGTTGTCGGCTTAAGTTTTTAAAGGACAAATAGAGTTTTGTTAAGTTTTAAAGTTACTAACTAATAGACATAAATCAAAAAAAAAAAAAAAAAGAAGCAAGGACATTGAGCAACATTTTCGATGATGACATTCATGATAATGTTCATGATCATCTCTTAGACTTAGATGATGAAGATGAGTGATGGATGATTGAATTAGAAAAAGGATTTGTTAAGTCATGTAAGAATGTGAATTGACTCATTGATTATTGTTGGAAAAGAAGCGCGAAAACTTTTCCCCAAACTAGAGAGTACCTGCGAGAGAACCGAGCAATACAACACACGATCCAAACACCAAACACAATCCACGCAGACGCAGAGAATTTTTGACGTAGAAAACTCTTGCGGAAAAAACCACGGGACGATCGGAGTCCAATCCTTGAGAAGCCTTCACTAATGAAATAAAGGAATACACCCTTTACAAACTTCTCCCGATCCAATACGGATCCTCACAACACTTGGAAGCAAGAGTAATTGATTACAAGGCTACGAAGAACAAAGACGACGAGTAAAGATTATCCGAACACGATCCTCCTTTAAAAATGGCCTTCAATCTTCCTTCTCTCCCAAAGTTGCAATGGCACTCTTGCCTCTTTTCTCTCTATTTTTTTCAATGTTGTGTTGTGATTAGAGTTAGAAAAAACCATGTAAAACCCCATAATCCACAGCAAAATCTGGACCCTAGGATACGATCCAACGGTATAAAAATACCATGAAATCAGCCTTAGCCCGTCGACACAGAGTTCGGCCAGAACTCTGTGTTTCGTGACAGAACAGTTCTGGAACCAAGGGGACAGAGTTCGGCCAGAACTCTGTCTCCCATGTTCCAGAAAGTACTCTGATAGCTCCCGAGCTTCTTCTTCGTCTCCGAATAGCCTCGTCACCTCCCCGAGCTTCTCTGACACATAGACGGCGCTCGTCGCACTTCGAGGTCTTCTCCACATAAGTTGGGAACCCCACCCACTCTAACATTTTTTCCCTTTCACAACTATGTGGATGAGGTCGTCATCCCGACGATCTGCCTGCAGAACTCAAACTTTTCCCTTAGTAGAATTTTGGTGAACATATCTGCTCCGTTATCATCTGTATGAACCTTCTCAAGCTCTGCGTCCTTCTTCTCAACTACATCCCGCATCCAATTATACCGAGTCTCGATGTGCTTGGACCGGCTATGAAAGGTTTGATTCTTCACAAGGTGAATAACACTCTGACTGTCGCAAAGCAAAGTATATTGCTCTTGCTTCAGTCCCATTTCCTGCAACAGCTTTTTTATCCACAGCAACTCCTTACAAGCCTCCGTCGCCGCAATGTACTCTGCCTTTGTCGTTGACAAGGCAACACACTTCTGCAACCGCGACTGCCACGATACCGCTCCTCCAGCAAACATCATCACATATCCCGAAGTAGATCTTCTCGTGTCTACACTTCCAGCCATATTAGCGTCGGTATACCTAACCAGCTTCGGCTCGTCACCACCAAAAGAAAGTCTCCAATCGACAATGCCCTGAAGATATCGTAGAATCCACTTAATCGCACTCCAATGTACTCTTCCAGGATTTGAAAGATATCTGCTAGCTGTGCCAACTGCATGAGCGATGTCTGGTCTCGTACACACCATAGCATACATAAGGCTTCCTACAGCTGAGGCATATGGAACCCGCTCCATATCTTCTTTTTCGTCCTTGGTAGATGGACACTGCTCCTCAGTGAGCTTAAAGTGGGTCGCAAGGGGATAACTCACTTTCTTCGATCCGTCCATCCCGAAACGCTGAAGTACCCGGTGAATGTACTTCTTTTGGGACAAGTGTAGCAGCTTGAAATCTCTCTCTCGGCTGATCTCCATCCCAAGAATAGTCTTTGTTGTGCCCAAATCCTTCATAGAGAAGGCCGCGCCCAGTTGGCGCTTCAACTCCGCTATCCTAGTGGCATTCCGGCCCACTAATAGCATGTCATCAACATAGAGCAATAAAGTAATGAAATCATCCTCAGCAAAGTACCTCACAAATACACAATGGTCCGACGTCGTCCGTGCATAACCATGCTCCCCCATAAACGACTCGAACTTCCTGTACCACTGCCTCGGAGCCTGTTTTAGACCATACAAGCTCTTCCTCAACCGGCAGACCAAATGTGACTTGTACTTCTCACAGAATCCCTCTGGATGCTCTATGTATAGCTCCTCCTTAAGATCACCATGGAGGAATGCCCTCTTTATGTCCATCTGCTCGACCTCCAAGTCGAAATTGGCTACCAATGCTAGTACTACCAGAATAGACGACTGGCGAAAAGATCTCATCATAATCTACATCTTTTTGCTAACCGTAGCCTTTAACTACCAGTCTCGCTTTGTATCGAGGACGAGTAGCATCATCCGTCTATTTCACTCTGAACATCCATCGATTCTTCAAAGCCTTCTTGTCCTTTGGCAACCGTACCAGCTCGTAAGTAGAATTGGCATGTAAGGAACTCATCTCCTCCTGCATAGCCTGCATCCACTCATGCCTTTGTTCGTCTTTCATAGTCTCTACAAAGCTTTCGGCTCTCCCCTATCAGTTAGTGGCACATACTCACCCGGTGAGTATCTCGTAGATAGTCGACGCTCTCTGTCGTTCCTTCTCAATGGAGCCACTGATGCTGGCTGTATACCAACAGCCTCCTCCCCTTCAGGAACTGTCTCTTCGGCATGCTCATCCTCCTGCATGACATCCTGACCACCATCAGCAAGCTGATGATCAAGGTTGGGAGCAACTCCATGTACTGGCTCCACCATAACTGGATCTTCTGCGATGTCCTCTAGAAACTGCTCGAAGCGAAATGACTCTAACTCAGGCAATTCCTCAGCCTCAAAAGACGTCTTAGAATCCTGAGTGTTGGTCATGGTCTGATCCACGATGAATAACACGTCCCTGCTTCTGTAGAGCTTTTTTTCACTGGGTCGTAGAGTCTATAGTCAAACTCATCCCGACCGTAGCCGACAAAAACGCACCACCTCGTCTTCGGCTCAAGTTTGAACCTTTCGTCCTTCGGTACATGCACGAAGGCCTTACAACCAAACACTCGCAGGTGCTTGCATGACGGCTCTTTGCCGTACCATACTTTGTCAGGCACATCATCCTGCAAAGGAGTACTAGGAGATAAATTAATAACATAAACAGCTGTTAGAAGAGCCTCACCTCAATAACTGCCTGGCAAATTTGCTTTTGACAACAAACACCACACCCTCTCCATCAGTATCCTGTTCATGCGCTCTGCTATACCATTGAGCTGAGGTGTCTTGGGTGGAGTCTTCTGGTGTCGTATCCCTTGCTCTCTGCAATAAACAAAAAAGGGACCAATGTATTCGCCGCCGTTGTCGGACCGAACACATAATAATTTCTTGCCCATCTCCCTTTCAATAGAGACCTGAAATTCTTTAAAAGTAGGCAACACCTGATCCTTGGTCTTTAAGGCATAGACCCAAACCTTCCTGTAATAGTCATCAATAAAAGTTATAAAGTAAGAACCACCAATAGATTTTACCTTTATAGGATCGCAGACATCCGAGTGAATCAACTTGAGCAACGCCGGCTTCTTTGAACTTGGGTGACTTTGAAAAGATACCCTATTTTGCTTCCCAGCTAAGCAGTACGTGCACTTTTCCAACTTTGTAGACTTGAGCCCTGGAATCACCTTCCTGTTCACCAAGTAGCTCATCCCCTTCTCGCTGATATGGCCAAGCCGTCTGTGCCACACCTCGGTAGACGCGTCAGAAACCGTGTTCACCTCCTGTGTCTCCTGTGCGCTCCCCTCTATATAGTAGAGACCGAACTTCTTGCTTCCTCTGGCAATCTCCATCGAACCTCTAGAAAGCTTCCACTGACTATTTCCGAAGAGACTAAAGAATCCCTCATTATCTAACCTTTCAACCGACAGCAGGTTGAAACGGATATCAGGGACATGACGAACATCTTTGAGAACAAGAACTGCACCCGTCTTCGTCCTCAAATGCACATCTCCAATGGCAACCGTTTTCGACACATCTCCATTGTCCATCTTCAACACTACACAGTCACCTGTCGTATAAGTGGCAAATAGTGCCCTGTTATAAAATACGTGCGCTGAAGCCCCTGAGTCCACCAGCTAAGAATTGTTATCGCTTGTGATAACCTCATCACCTATGACGATTACATCGCCTCCATGTATCGAGGCCGCCGCTGTAGTGTTCTCATCTTGCTTTCCCTTGTCGCCCTTCTTCTCTCTCTTCCAAGCGAAACAATTCCGCTTGATGTGGCCCTTCTTGCCACAATGGTAACACTCCGAGTCCTCGTACCGACCCTTGGACTTTCTCCTGCTCTTGTCTCTGCTACCACCTGGACCCTGTTTTTTCCCCTTCCGCGGCTCTCTGAAACTAGTGCCTCTGAGTGGTGGGATGTGGATGAAGTGTCCTGAGAACGTCTCTGCATCTCTTCATTCAGTATCCCACTCTTGACAAACTCCAGACTGACCATGCCTTTTGGAGCAGAAGCGATCCTAGATACTCGTACGGTCTCCCACGAGTCTGACAATATACACAGCAGCCATAGTCCCTGAACCTCGTCATCAAACTTGACTCCCATCGAAGATAGCTGGTCAACCACGTCCTGGAAATCACTCAAGTGATCCATAATAGACGCCCCATCTTTGTACCGCAGACCCATCATCGTCCGGATCAGGAACAACTTGTTTACCCCGGTCTTCTTCGCGTATAAAGATTCTAGCTTATCCAATAACGTCTTCGCGTGCTCAATATTGGCAACGTGGTTGTACACGTTCTCGTCAACAAACTGCCTGATATATTCGCAGACCTGTTTGTGCTCGAAATTTCAGTCCTCATCGGATTTATCAACTAGTCGTTCGAAAGCAAATACGGACAGATGCAGCTTCTTAACAAACAGCAAATCTTTCATCTTGCTCCGCCAATAATAATAGTAGGTGTCATTCAGGTTCACCATGCGCACCGGATTCGCGTCCATCTCTCCTCTCTGATTTTTCTGTCAACTCCTGACACCCTTCTGAATTCCAGAACCTGGCACTGATACCACTTTGTTGTGAAAGAAGTGCAGAAACCTTTTTCCAAACTAGAGAGTACATACGAGAGAACCGAGCAATACAACGCACGAACCAAACACCAAACACAATCCACGCAGACAGAGAATTTTTGACGTAAAAAATCCTTGCAGGAAAAACCACGGGACGATCGGAGTCCAACCCTTGAAAAGCCTTCACTAATGAAATAAAGGAGTACACCCTCTTCAAACTTCTTCCGATCCAATACGGATCCCCACAATACTTGGAAGCAAGAATAATTGATTACAAGGCTACGAGGAACAAAGACGACGAGTAAAGATTATCCAAACATGATCCTCCTTCGAAAACGGCTTTCAATCCTCCTTCTCTCCCAAAGTTGCAATGACACTCTCCCTCTTTTCTTTCTATTTTCCTCAATGTTGTGTTGTGATTAGGGTTAGGAAAAATCATGTATAAACCAACGGTATAAAAATACCCTGAAATCAGTCTCAGTCCGTCGATACATAGTTCGGCCAGAACTCTGTGTTTTCTTGACAGAACAGTTTTGGAACCAAGGGAGCAAAGTTCGGCCAGCCCCTGTTCCAGAAAGTACTTTAGTAGCTCCCGAGCTTCTTCTTCGTCTCTAAATGGCCTTGTCACCTCCCCGAGCTTCTCTGACACACAGACGGCGCTCGTCGCACTCCGGGGTCTTCTCCACATAGGTTGGAAACCCTACCCACTCCAACAATTATCTTATGTTTCTTTTTTCCATTTGAACCATTTGTCATCTATAATAATGACTTATGTGTGATGTTATTATTTTAAAACTTAATATTGTCTTTCGTAAACTATTTTTTGATCTTGTTAAGTTACTTTGTTGTTTTTTATTGGTAGTTGGTATTGTTTTTGAATCTTTGTTTAGTTCATTCTCCAAAAACTCAAGTTTGGTGAGTTTTTAGGGATATAGGAAAATTTTGGATAACCTAAACTGAGCTACAAAAGGTGTAATGAAAAGGGAATTTGAGAAGCTGTCCAAGTAGCTCTTTTCTTCTCCGGACGAGACTAGCACTCCCAGACGATAAGGCGAGGCATCTCATGTAGGAGAGACTAGAGCTTTTTAGAATATTGTCTCATAGTATTCTTCAGTCAACCCTTTTTGTACAAGAATTTTGCAACGATGCATAGAAGCATACACAATTGGAAACGTGAAATGAAACATGGACCATGTTGGGAGTTAAGTTTGATGAGTTCGGATTAGGGTTTGAGTTGGAGTATGATTATGACTGATTCGAGATTTTTGGGTCAATACCTATTTTTTGGTGCACTTGTTTAAGTGCATCAAATTTATTGATTATAGTTAGGATTTGATTTATTATCATTTGATATTTACTTGATAATTAGGATTAGGGTCTCTTTCTCGAAGATCAAGCTTTTTATGCCGTATATAAACAATATAAGGTGCTTATTTTTACGAGGAGTTTTAGAGAAATTTATCTATTGGTAAACAAGCCGAGCTAATGGCGAGCTGGCTCAACTCGTTGAAAAGCTCGTGAGCTAAGCTTTTCAAGCTCAAGAGCACAAGCTTGAGCCTAAACTATGTTATGTACGTGGTACTAGCGAATAAGAAGAAGAAACACAAGGATGCAACATTTAATGGGGTTTGAAAATTTTCTCCAACATCCAAGGTGCTACACAAGTTATTTTATTATTTTAAGATAGTTCAATTACAAGAGATTGAAGTCCTATTTATAACAAGAGAATATGGCAACCACCAATTTCAATAGATTTACCAAGCTACCTATAGTAATTAATATCCGAACCGAACACATCCTACTCTTGTACATAAATACATACAAAAAATCTTTTTGAGGGCTACCTCCACCGAAACCCCACCTTATAGGAAAGGAGGCGTCCACCAACTCAGCGTCGAGTTAGAGCAGTGATTTTTTAGGGTTGGATGTACAGTAGAGAATATGATCAAAGCTCCACAATTCTAACAAAATAAGGTCATTTGGTTAAAGAGCTCAAGCACGATCACAATGGTATTTGGCTAACAATTTGGGTCATTTTTATTTATATGTTTATATAGAATAAATATTTTACTTAATCATCCAACCTTAGGCCTTGGGCCACTTGTGACAGTTAGAAGTTGAGGAAACGAAACAAGGAGCTGGTGATCGAATACACAAGGAAGTGTGTTGTCTCATATATTAATAAGATTGAATTTGAAACTCACCAAGCTTTATAATTTTAACTAGATGCTCATAAGCCTATCTCGATCTCACGAATATTATAGAGAGCCGAGCTTTTGCTCTAGTTTAAGAGCTCGCCCCAAGCTCGAGCTTGATACTTCCAAGTGATTCGTATTCATATGTACATTTATTTTCTTATTCATCTATTGCCTATGTTCACCTTAAAATCTCCAAAACCTTATACTACTTCTCCTTTACATAACCTTTGGCTAAACTCAAAATGAATAACCTAATTGTCCAAATCCCTAATTTCTTATTGGCCATTTAAAATAATCGATCGCCATGTTCACATTTCATTGAAGTCTGCAGATTCTGTACTGCGTTGCTGTAGAAAAGCAGTCATTTTCTACTACGTTGGTACGCTTTCGACATACAAACCATTTCAGAAAGGTGGCTTCAATAACTGTAACTTCCATGTATGAAGCACTTCAGATTCTGTCGATAAGGTTTCTTAATCTGCTGCTGAGTTCGGATCACAGGTTCTAGACGGATTTAGGATTACGTGACATTGTGAAACTTGAAACCTACTTTGATTTCAACTGTAAACTCTGAATATCTGTTATAGTTATTTATTGGTACATTATTGATTATTATTATTAGTCTAATTATTAAGTTTCTGCAAATTTAGGTTGGTTATTCATTATTTGGCCCATATGGATTGCATATAGGCTTGCCTTACTTTACTTGGTAATAGAGCTTAGTGTAACGTCCCAAATGTTGCACCCCGTCCGAGACCCAGTTGCATAACCTTTTCACGGACCAAGGTTATGCGGGAAGCTTCCAGAACATTCTAGAAGATGGCGGAAGACTCCAGAAGATGGTGGATCTCTCCGGAAGGCCCAAGATCGTTCTAGGAGGCCCAAGAAGCTTCTGGATGGCCCGTAAAGTTTCCTTTTCAGTTGCTAGGGAATAAACCTGGAATATGTCGTTCCAATTATGGTAGAAAAAAAATAATCCTTGGAATATTCCTTTCAGGACTTTCCATGTAAAGCTCTTTGAGCACTTATAAAAGGGGGAGGCTTTCATTTGTTCCTCACCACCTTCCCTACATAAAATTGTAAGCATTCTCCAAGCTAATAAAGAGATTCTTACGAGTCCATCTTTGCTCCACTATTCTTAATTTCCTTAGTGATCTAGCAAAGTCATGTTGGGAAGGCTTGCACGAGTCTTGACGGAAGAAGACAGTGCGCCGTACGGGACGAAGTGCTAGCAAAAACAATAAGTCCGTGACAAGTGGTATCAGAGCAAAGGTTCGATCGCCGTCATGTCTTCGACCGAAGCAATCATCAACGAGCAACCCGCATCGCCTAAGGAGAAGACGAAGACCTCGAGGAAGGGCAAGAGCAAAGAACCGTCGATGGAACGGGCTCTTGGCGAGTTGGCTGAACGGATAGAGATGCTGGAGAAAGGCGTGATGGGCGTCGAATTTCAAGTGGAGCAAAACCAAGTGGCTCACGAGGAATTCGCCCAGGGTTTGGAGGCGGACGTCGCCACGGCTATGTCGGAGTTCCGAGAGTATCTCCGCGAGATGCAGGCCGAGTTCGAGGAGGAACGAAAGGCTACTAAGACGGAAATTGCCGAACTACGCAAAGAGCTACAAACCAAGGCGGAGGTCCCTGAAAGGGCCATTGCTGGTGGTCCGACTCCGAGGAGGGAGTCGACACAGAGGGTAAAGTATCCAGAATCTAAATCCTTCACTGGCGTACGGGATGCGAAGGAGTTGGATAACTTCATCTGGAATGTCGAGCGCTACCTAAAAGCGGTCCGCATCGAGAATGAGACCGACAAGGTAAACACAGCGTCCCTATATTTCTCTGATGATGCTATGTTGTGGTGGCGACGCATGTGCATTGAGATAGAAAAATGGCTCTGCTCGATCAAGACTTGGGAGGATCTCAAGAAGGAGATCAAGTCTCAATTCTACCCGAAGAACGTAGAGTATGTCGCGAGACGGAGTTTGCGACAACTCAAACACACCGGGTCCGTTAAGGAGTATGTGGCGGAGTTCACCCGCCTGATGCTTTCCATTTCCACTATGGGCAAAAAAGATCGTCTGTTCCACTTCCTGGAGGGTCTACAACCATGGACGGCACAAGAATTGCAGAGGCAAGATGTGTCAGATGTGAACGCGGCTGTTGCGGCAGCCGAGAAGCTGATGGAGTATCGACGGAGTGATGCCCCAAAGCCCAAGGAAAAGACCACCACCAAGTTCAATAGTGGAGGAGCAAAGTAGAACAATGGAAAGGAAGGCCCACCGAAGGACAAGCAGCACGCAAAGCCTTCGACGGAGCGAAAGATCGAGTGCTTTCTGTGCGGTGGGAATCACTTCGCACGAGACTGCCCGAACAAAGGCAAGAGGGTGAACGCGGTCCAAGGCGAGGAGGCCGAGGACGAGGAGCCGAAGAAGGGGGCTTATATGGGTGCCCTGCGCCTATTGAACGCTTTGAAGAGCAAGGCGGTAGTGTCCAAGACCCCGAATAGAGAGCTGATGTACGTGGACGTGAAGATCAACGGCCACAACACCAGAGCGATGGTCGACACATGGGCTCTGATACCACTTGTCACGGACTTAGTATTTTTGCTAGCACTTCGTCCCGTGCGGTGCACTGTCTTCTTCCGTCAAGACTCGTGCAAGCCTTTCCAACACGACTTAGTTAGATCGCTAAGAAAATTAAGAATAGTGGAGCAAAGATGGACTCGTAAGAATCTCTTTATTAGCTTGGAGAATGCTTATAATTTTATGTAGTAAAGGTGGTGAGGAACAAATGAAAGCCTCCTCCTTTTATAAGTGCTCAGAGAGCTTTACATGGAAAGTCCTGGAAGAAATATACCAAGGATTATTCTTTTCTACCATAACTGAAACGACATATTCCAGGTTTATTTCCTAGCAACAGAAAAGGAAATTTCACGGGCCATCCAGAAGCTTCTTGGGCCTCCTAGAACGATCTTCGGCCTTCCAGAGAGATCCACTATCTTCTAGAGCCTTCCGCCATCTTCTACAATGTTCTGGAAGCTTCCCGCATAACCTTGCTCCGTGAAAAGGTTATGCAACTGGGCCTCGGACGGGGTGTAACATTTGGAACGTTACATTCTCTCCCACCTAAGGCGTTGACGCCCTCGTCAACCATGCTCGCTGAGAAACGTCTTGATCTTGGCTTCGAACTGATGCAGCGTATCAGCACGTTCCCAGCTAGACTCGTCGTAAGGCATGCCCTTCCATTGGATGAGGTACTCCATATACGGGGACACGCCTCACCGACGAATAGTCCTCTTGTCCAGCACGACTTCCACCTCCTTGTCGAAGGATGTCGTCATGGTCGTCGTCGGTCGCTTCGGAACTCCTCGCTGGGGATCCTCCAAGTCTTTATGGTACGGCTTCAGGCAACTAGCATGTTAGACTGGATGAATCTTTAGCTTGGCGGGGAGTTCGAGCTTGTAGGCCACCTTGCCTACCTTCTTGAGCACGGGAAAGGGGCCTTCGTACTTCCGAATCAGTCATTTGTGCACTTTTCGGAACACCTTGAACTGTTGCGGTTGTAATTTCACTAGCACCATGTCCTCCTCCTTATACTCAACCGGCCTTCGTCTCGCGTCGGCCCACTTCTTCATCTTCCTCGCGGCCTTCTTTAGAAATGCTTTGGCAATGTCCGCCTTTACCTTGAAATCTGAAGTAAACAGGTTGGCCGCGAGGCTTCTACTTGAGGACCCCGCACTCAGCGTGTGCGGGGCAAGCGGTTGGCGACCCATCACCAACTCGAATGGGCTGCTGTGCGACGACTCGATCCGTTGAAGATTGTAGCAGAACTGAACGACGTCGAGGTGATGCACCCACTCCCTCTGGTTGGCACTCACAAAGTGCCGCAAGTACTCCTCGAGTAGCGATGTCACGCCCCGATTCCGTAGAATCGATAGTCGTCCCCCGGACGTGATGCCGTGCGAACCTAAGTTGCGATCGCACAAGGCATAGTCATAAGGTTATCCGAAACACAACATCAAGTTAGAGTACGCAGAGAGATTGAATGACACATTTGAAATAGAAATAGACTTTTTCATTGATGATAATAAAACTTTACATAGACTCCTTTACAATCATTGCCGCGCGGGCTACAACATGACTCGACTTACAAAATGAACGCCGATGAGATAGTAGTTCCATACATTACATCCCTTTTTACAAGCAAAACATAACATCTTTCCACCTGCTATCGAGGCGAGTCGAGCCGCCATCTTCTTTTGGACTGAATGCGGGGTCTTCTTCAAAAGGAATCCAGGAACAAGCCTTTACATGCGGACGAGGCTTCAAAAGGGTTCACTTCGCCTTGAGCTTTCAAGTGGCACGCCCTTCGTAGTTCGGGGTACCTACGTGGAGAGCGAGAATCAGTACATTACACTTTGTACTGGTGCGTGGCTATTTAAGTTCCAAGCTCTCATTTGGTTGAAGAGTTTAATTGACTTAAAGTATGAATGTTTCTAACCATCCTAATAAATTGCAAACAAGTAATGACAAGCATAGTGAAATTTACGTTGAAACTTACCGACGGCGGCCGCGCCGTGCCTTATGAAACTTACCATGTTCTTCCCTGTCAATTGTTATCATTTCCATACCAAGTGCAATATTTCGTGTGTTGGTCACTGGCTCCCAGAGCCATCGTGGACTCCTCTAGCTTTTGTTAGACGGGATCTTTTCAGCGTGAGTAGCGAGCCCCGCTGCAAGTCCTCGCCTAACCCATGTCCAGCACAGCTAATTATTTGTTTCCCTTTGCCCGCAACGGTCCCGTGGCCTCGGGTTGCCGTGCGGGGAAACGCTCACCTTGTCGACAAGTTGTCCATGACCGTACAAAGACATGTTTTTAGTTGTTAAGACATAGCCTACCCTTTCTTTTTGATAACTTGCTCATTCATTCGTGTTCGTGCACTTGCATTTATCTTTTCATTCGCAACAATACTATCGACTTTGCCTAAGAAGGGGGTCGAGAAGAGAAGGGTCAGCCACTCACCTTGAGTTTACTTCGGCGAGAGAACTTGCTGGTTGTGCTAGACGTCGCCTACACGATTACCTGAAATCGCACAAGCAACCGATTAGAACATATTCAAGGAGTTCGATAGGAAATACGAGTTCGAAATACAAGCCATGAAAACCATCAAAAACATTCACGAAAGCGCATTCAGAAAATAAGGCCAAAACCAACGCAAGCGACGTGAAAAATAGAGCAACAGGAGGTCTCTTCCGACTCAGCCGCAGAGTCAATCCTCGAGGCGCAGCCCGCTGAATATGGGACTTGGTTCCGAAGAAGACATTCCATAACAATGAATGGGTCTTAATTCAACCGTTCCCGTTCGATCGACTCGGCCGATCCCGACCTATCGGTCCCGACCGAATCGATAGCGACAGTGTTCTTTCTCGCGCACCTCGTGGACAGAGTACGGGGCACGATGTAGGGACGGGGCACTACACCATAACCAACTAAGAAAAAGTTTCGTCCTCGAAACTTAAGAATAGAACCTACCTCTACGAGAACAATGAAGGGAACTTCTCCTTCATTTCAGACTCAAGCTCCCACGTCGACTCCTCGACCGAATGGTTTCTCCAGAGGACGCGGACTAGAGGAATAGCACAGTTGCGGAGAAGTTTATCCTTGCGCTCCAAGATTTGCACCGGCTCTTCGACATATGATAAGTCCGCCTTCAGGTCCAGCTTACCCAACTCTACCACATGTCCCGGATCGTGCACGTACTTCCGCAATTGCAAGACGCGAAAGACGTCATGTACCTCTGACAATGCCGGCGGCAAGGCGAGTTGGTAAGCTACCGGGGCGACTCGCTTTAATATTTCGAATGGGCCAACAAATCTTGGGCTCAACTTTCCTTTCGCACCGAACCGGGAAACTCGACGCATAGGCATCACCTTCAGGAATACATGGTCGCCTTCTGATAACTCGAGGGGGCGTCGGTGCGTGTCGGCATAGCTTTTCTGCCGGCTTTGTGCTATCTTCAATCTTTCTCGTATCAACTTGACCTTCTGCACAGTCTGCTCCACCAGCTCTGGACCAAGTATCTGCCGTTCCCCGACTTCATCCCAACAAATGGGTGATCTACACTTCCGGCCGTACAAAGCTTCATACGGCGCCATTTGGATGCTGGACTGATAGCTGTTGTTGTATGCAAACTCGGCCAGCGGTAGATGGACGTCCCAACTTGACTTCAAGTCAATCGCACAGAGTCGCAACATGTCTTCGAGAATTTGGTTCACCCGCTCTGTTTGGTCGTCAGTCTGAGGATGATAAGCTGAGCTGAACTTCAACTTGGTCCCCAGTGCTGAATGTAGACTACTCCAGAAGCGCGCTACGAACCGTCCATCCTGATCCGAGACGATAGAAACTGGGACCCCGTGCAGCCGAACTATTTCATCAAGATATATCTGAGCAAGGCGGTCGACGCTCCAAGTAACTTTGATGGCGATAAAGTGCGCTAACTTGGTTAGTCGATCGACGATGACCCAGATGGCGTCGTTTCCCCGCGGCGTCCTCGGCAAGCCAATAACGAAGTCCATAGTGATGTGATCCCACTGCCACTCTGGAATGGCGAGGTTCTGCATCTCCCCGCCCGGTCGCTGGTGCTCGGCTTTGACTTGCTGACAGGCCATACATTTTGACACAAAGAGCGCTACGTCCCTCTTCATGTCGTGCCACCAAAAGATAACGCGGAGGTCCTTATACATCTTGGTGCTGCCAGGATGTAAGGAATATTTTGCATAGTGCGCCTCCGTCATTATCTCCTTTCTAAGTTCTACGTCGTCCGGTACGCATAGCCGTCCCTTCACGCGCAACACTCCCGACTCATCCTCTGCAAAGTCAGACGCTTTCCCTGTCGATATCAGCTTTCGCATCTTCTCCAGGTAGGGGTCGTCCTTCTGTGCAGACTTGATCCTCTCCAGTAGACTCGGTTCCACCCGCAGTTGCGCTAGTTTCACGTCTCTGAAACGAACTCGGAGTTCAATGCCCATTCCTTCCAAGTCACGCAGCAGTCGATCGTTGATGCATAACGAAGCTAAGTACTTTCGGCTCAGCGCATCCGCTACTACATTTCCCTTGCCCGGCGTGTAGTCAATTGATAAGTCATAGTCTTTGATTAGTTCGAGCCATCGCCTCTGCCGCAAATTCAGTTCTTTCTGGGTGAAGAGATACTTGAGGCTTTTGTGGTCCGTATAAATCCTGCACGCCACGCCATAGAGATAGTGACGCCACAGCTTCAACGCGAACACAATTGCCGCTAGTTCTAGGTCGTGTGTGGGGTAGTTCTTCTCGTGCGGCTTCAACTGCCGGGAAGCAAAAGATATCACCTTATCCCGCTGCATGAGCACAAACCCCAAGCCCTGGCCAGAAGCATCGCTGAAGATTTGAAATCCCTCCGTCCCTTCAGGAAGAGCAAGTATCGGGGCCGAAACGAGCCGTTGTTTGAGCTCCTGGAAGGAAGCTTCACAGTCGTCTGACCACTGGAATGCGACTCCTTTCTGGGTGAGGCGAGTCAACGGCGATGCGATCTTCGCGAAGTCCTTCACGAAGCGTCGGTAGTATCCCGCCAAGCCTAAGAAGCTTCGAATTTCGCTAACTGATACGGGCCGTTTCCAATCAGCAACTGCCTCGACTTTCTTCGGATCGACTGCGATGTCCGCGGCGGAGATGATGTGCCCAAGGAATGAGACGCTGTCCAGCCAGAACTCGCACTTGCTCATTTTCGCGTACAACTGATTCTCTCGAATGGTTTGGAGTACCGTCCGCAGATGCTCTGCATGTTGCGCTCGATCCTTCGAGTAGACGAGGATGTCGTCGATGAAGACTACTACGAACTTGTCAACGAACGGACAGAACACCCGATTTATTAGGTCCATGAAGACGGCAGGGGCGTTTGTCAGACCGAACGGCATTACCAAGAACTCGTAGTGGCTGTAACGAGTGCGGAAGGCAGACTTCGGCACGTCATCTGGCTTGACTTTGAGTTGGTGGTAACCCGATCGTAGATCAATCTTCGAAAACACCGTTGCACCTTGGAGCTGGTCGAACAAGTCGTCGATGCGGGGCAGGGGGTATTTGTTTCGGACGGTGGCTTTATTCAATTCCCGATAGTCGATGCAGAGTCGCATCGATCCATCCTTTTCTTCACGAACAACACGGGCGCACCCCATGGCGAGACACTCAGACGGATAAACCCTCTGTCGAGCAATTCCTGAAGTTGTGCCTTCAATTCTTTCAATTCTGCAGGGGCCATTCTGTACGGAGCCTTCGAGATCGGACGGGTGTCGGAGAATGTGTCGATGGTGAACTCTATTTCTCGATCGGGCGGCATGCCGGATAGCTCGTCCGGGAACACGTCTGGAAATTCTGCCACAATGTCGGTCTGACCCGCGTTTGCACCATCATGTCGCATGTCTCGAACGGAAGCTAGATAGCCTTCGCACCCGGAATGCAGCATCCGTCGAGCCGATATTGCGGAGATCACCATGCAGGTCGGCGACGCCTCACCACACGAGTAGCAGAATTCAGGCACTCCAGGTATGCGGAATGTGACCCTCTTTTCAGCGCAGTCTATGGTTGCGTTGCACGGCCTGAGCCAATCCATTCCCAGAATGATGTCAAAGTCCTTCATATCTAGAACTATCACATCCAGACCGATCTTTTGACCGCCGATACAGATAATCCCGTCGGCGCAAGCTAAGTTTGTGAGAATTGGTGTACCCGAAGGTGTGCTTACGCTAAGGTCGAGATCTAATGATATTACAGGAAATTTGTGCTCGACGGCGAAGTCCGCCGATATAAAACTATGCAAAGCGCCTGAATCAAATAACACACGAACAGTTACATTATTGAATTTTAGTATACCTGACACTACCGTATCTGATGCCAGCGCTTCGTCTCGAGTCATGGCGTAGACGCAGCCCTGAGTGTTGGGACGACGGTCTCGGCCATTTTGCGGTGCGGGTTGAGTGGGCGGAGGAGGTCGAGGCCCCTGTCCTCGATTCTCTTGTCGGTATTGTTGTGGCGGGGCGTTACGAGTCTGACGAAAGCTTGGGCAATTTGGAGCCGTGTGACCCCTCTGTCCGCAAGCGAAACATTCAACATTGCGGAAAAAGCAGTGGTTTTCACGGTGTCTAAGTCGCCCGCAATTGGAGCACTTAGGTATTGTCTTCTCACCCTTGTAGCCGCCGTTATTTGGACGCTTTGACGCGTCGTTGTTGCTTCCCATATGGCTAGGACGTTTGTGATTGGAGTGGCGCACAACGTCGTCAGCACTGGAAGGATGCAGGTTCTCAAGGCGGAGCGCGTGATTCAGAGCCTCGCCCACGGTCTTGTACTCCGGGACCCCGACATGCGCACCGATAGAGTGTCGCAGACCCACTTCGAACCGTCACACACGACACTCTTCAGTCGGCAGAAACTGGCCAGCAAACTTAGACAACTTGTTGAATTCCGCGGCGTACTGTTCTACTGTCCGGCTCCCTTGCTTCAACTGCATGAATTCATTCTCCTTCGCTTGACGAACGGCTGACGGAAGGTACTGGACTTCAAAAGCTTTGCAGAACGTGGCCCAAGAGATCGGCGCGGTAGTATTGTCCGGTCGGATCGCTCGCTTGCACACGGCCCACCAGTCGTGTGCGTTCAACCGTAGTTAAAGTTGTGCGCAGGCGACTTGCTTGGATTCTTCAATGCCGAGCAGCTCGAAGTGATCTTCCAGCTCTTCTAACCAGTCAATTGCCATGGAGGGACCCTCGGTGCCGCTGAAGGAAGTGCGGCACGCCTTCTTGAATTCTGACACTTCAAAGTTGTACTTTTTCGGTGCCGCTGGTTGACGCTCGGGATCCTCCGTGTCGACATCAATGGGTTGGATCGCCGGCACGGTGACGGTAGGCGTAGTCGCAGAATTCCCGTTGGCCGCCATTGTCTGGACGATCTGCTGCAGGATATCTAGCTGCTTTTGCTGAAGTTTGGCATATGCATCAAAGCGAGCTTCGAACTGGGCCTGTCGTTCCTCTACCTGTTGATGCCGGTTCTCGGATTGGTTTCGCTGCGCCTCCATCATGCGCAACATCCTTTCGATTGTATCGTTAGAAGGTCCGGCCTGCGGACGATGCGAACTACTAGAGCCGCTTGAGGCGCTCTGTTCTTGCTTGGCCGTGGGTTTCGTCACTTCTGCGATACGAAGGCAAACGCATCAGTCACAAATTATTACGGACTCATTGTATGGAATAACTTATCCCATCGATGCGAGGTCAAAGGTTTGGAACTCTAGACGCGAGGCCAAAGGATGTAAAGCCGTGCTCTGAGACCATTATGTTACGCCCCAATTCCGTAGAATCGATAGTCGTCCCCCGGGCGTGATGCCGTGCGAACCTAAGTTGCGATCGCACAAGGCATAGTCATAAGGTTATCCGAAACACAATATCAAGTTAGAGTACGCAGAGAGATTGAATGACACATTTGAAATAGAAATAGACTTTTTCATTGATGATAATAAAACTTTACATAGACTCCTTTACAATCATTGCCGCGCGGGCTACAACATGACTCGACTTACAAAATGAACGCCGATGAGATAGTCGTTCCATACATTACATCCCTTTTTACAAGCAAAACATAACATCTTTCCACCTGCTATCGAGGCGAGTCGAGCCGCCATCTTCTTTTGGACTGAATGCGGGGTCTTCTTCAAAAGGAATCCAGGAACAAGCCTTTACACGCGGACGAGGCTTCAAAAGGGTTCACTTCGCCTTGAGCTTTCAAGTGGCACGCCCTTCGTAGTTTAGGGTACCTGCGTGGAGAGCGAGGATCAGTACATTACACTTTGTACTGGTGCGTGGCTATTTAAGTTCCAAGCTCTCATTTGGTTGAAGAGTTTAATTGACTTAAAGTATGAATGTTTCTAACCATCCTAATGAATTGCAAACAAGTAATGACAAGCATAGTGAAATTTACGTTGAAACTTACCGACGGCGGCCGCGCCGCGCCTTATGAAACTTACCATGTTCTTCCCTGTCAATTGTTATCATTTCCATACCAAGTGCAATATTTCGTGTGTTGGTCACTGGCTCCCAGAGCCATCGTGGACTCCTCTAGCTTTTGTTAGACGGGGTCCTTTCTGCGTGAGTAGCGAGCCCCGCTGCAAGTCCTCGCCTAACCCGTGTCCAGCACAGCTAATTATTTGTTTTCCTTTGCCCGCAACGGTCCCGTGGCCTCGGGTTGCCGTGCGGGGAAACGCTCACCTTGTCGACAAGTTGTCTATGACCGTGCAAAGACATGTTTTTAGTTGTTAAGACATAGCCTACCCTTTCTTTTTGAGAACTTGCTCATTCATTCGTGTTCGTGCACTTGCATTTATCTTTTCATTCGCAACAATACTATCGACTTTGCCTAAGAAGGGGGTCGAGAAGAGAAGGGTCAGCCACTCACCTTGAGTTTACTTCGGCGAGAGAACTTGCTGGTTGCGCTAGACGTCGCCTACGCGATTACCTGAAATCGCACAAGCAACCGATTAGAACACTGCTTTATTCAAGGAGTTCGATAGGAAATGCGAGTTCGAAATGCAAGCCATGAAAACCATCGAAAACATTCACGAAAGCGCATTCAGAAAACAAGGCCAAAACCAACGCAAGCGGCGTGAAAAGCAGAGCAATGGGAGGTCTCTCCCGACTCAGCCGCAGAGTCAATCCTCGAGGCACAGCCCGCTGAATATGGGACTTGGTTCCGAAGAAGACATTCCATAACGAGGAATGGGTCTTAATTCAACCGTTCCCGTTCGATCGACTCGGCCGATCCCGACCTATCGGTCCCGACCGAATTGATAGCGACAGTGTTCCTTTCTCGCGCACCCCGTGGACAGAGTATGGGGCACGATGTAGGGACGGGGCACTACAAGCGAGTTCTGCTCGGTCTGTCTGTCCGTCTGCGGATGGAAGCTAGTCGAGAAGTGTAAGTCCGTCCCGAGGATTTTGAACACTTCCGTCCAGAACTTTCCCGTAAAGCGGGGATCTCGGTCGTTTGACAATGTTGACCGGGATGTCCCAAAATTTCACACGTGGCTGATGAATAGTCGCGCGGCCTCATCTGCTGTGCAATCCGTCAAAGCATTAATGAAGGTTGCGTACTTTGAGAATAGGTCCACTACCACGAGAATGGACCCAAGCGCCCCCACTTTCGGCAGGGCAGAGATAAAGTCCATCGATATACTCTCCCACGGTCGACTCGGCACGGAAAGAGGCTCCAGCAGGCCCCCGGACTTCTGATGGTCCACCTTGTCTTGTTGGCACACAAGACAAGTACAAACATAGTCGTCCACATCCTCGCGCATGCGAGGCTAGTAGTATGCGGCCTCCAGCAGCACTAAGATCCGCTTCTGTCCCGGGGTGTCCAGCCCACTTCGTGTCATGGCACTCCTTGAGCAGCTGTCTCCGCAAGCCACTCCACTTAGGCACGACCATCCTGTCGCCCTTAGTGTAGAGAAGTCCGTCTTTCAGCCATAACCTTCTCGTTTTGTCCTCCATGATAAGCTCCACTATGGGCGAAGAAGATCATCTGTTCCACTTTCTAGAGGGTCTACGACCATGGACGGCACAAGAATTGCAGAGGCAAGATGTGTCAGATATGAACGTGGCTGTTACGACAGCCGAGAAGCTGATAGAGTATCGACGGAGTGATGCCCCAAAGCCCAAGGAAAAGACCACCACCAAGTTTAATGGTAGGAGAGCAAAGAAGAACAATGGAAAGGGAGGCCCACCGAAGGATAAGTAGCACGCAAAGCCTTCGACAGAGCGGAAGATCGAGTGCTTTTTGTGCGGTGGGAATCACTTCGCACGAGACTGCCCGAACAAAGGCAAGAGGGTAAATGCGGTCCAAGGCGAGGAGGCCGAGGACGAAGAGCCTAAGAAGGGGGCTCACATGGGTACCCTGCGCCTATTGGACGCGTTGAAGAGCAATGCGGTAGTGTCTAAGACCCCGAATCGAGAGCTGATGTACGTGGACGTGAAGATCAACGGCTACAACACCAGGGCGATGGTCGACACAGGGGCTACCCACAACTTTATCTCGGACGCAGAGGTCCGACGCTTGAGTCTAGTGCTGGAAAAAGACTCAAGCACGATAAAGGCGGTCAACTCAGAGGCTCACCCAGTGCAGGGGGTGGCCAAAGGAGTGAAGATCCAGGTTGAAGACTAGACGGGTGTCACCAGTCTCACGGCAGCACCACTAGATGACTTCAACATGATCCTCGGGATGGACTTCCTCACTTCGGCAAAGGCGACCCCAATGTCGCATCTGGGAGTCGTCGGGATCATGGAGGAGAGCTCTCCATGCACGGTGACAGTTGCACGAGACGAGCTTGCGAAGGGAAAGGCTCTCTTCGTATTACAACTCAAGAAGGGGATGCGACATGGAGAGACGACCTACCTTATGGTGCTCAAGACGGAGGAGGTGCCCATGTATGGGGATCTTCCGTCTGAGATCAATAACGTCCTTGTGGAGTTCGGGGACGTCATGTCGAAGGAGTTGCCAAAAAGGCTACCTCCGCGGAGGGAGGTAGACCACGCCATCGAGTTGGAGCTGGGCACGAAGCCACCCGCCATGGCTCCATATCGCATGGCTCCGCCCGAGCTAGACGAGTTGAAGAAGCAACTCAAGGAGCTACAGGACGCAGGATTCATCAGACCGTCAAAGGTCCCGTATGGTGCACTGGTGCTGTTCTAGAAGAAGAAGGACGGAAGCCTTCATTTGTGCATCGACTATCGTGCACTAAACAAGGTAACCGTCAAGAACAAATATCCCATCCCGTTGGTTGCGGACTTGTTTGACCAATTGGGAAGCGCAAGATACTTCTCCAAACTTGATTTGCGCTCGGGGTATTATCATGTCCGGATTACGGAGGGCGACGAGGCTAAGACGGCATGCGTTACGAGGTATGGCGCATATGAGTTTATGGTTATGCTTTTTGGTCTAACAAATGCTCCTGCAACTTTTTGTACCTTGATGAACAAGCTCTTTCATTCCTACCTGGATCGGTTCGTCGTGGTCTATCTCGACGACATCGTCGTGTACTCAAACACGATGGAGGAGCACATTGAGCATTTAAAGACCGTCTTTCAAGTACTGAGGGAAAACGATCTCTTCGTCAAACGGGAGAAGTGCTCGTTTACACAAGAAGATGTGTCGTTCTTGGGGCACTGGATCGGGCATGGCAAGATATGGATGGATGGCACGAAGGTCCAGTCCATTCGGGAGTGTGAGGCTCCCACCAGGTCGACGGAGCTGCGTTCGTTCCTTGGCTTGGGAAACTACTACCGGCGGTTCATCCGAGGATATTTCGCCATCGCAGTGCCTATGACCGATCTGCAGCGGAAGGATTGGGCGTGGAGCTGGACGCCCCGATGCGAGGAGGCATTCGAGACACTGAAGCGGGCTGTGACGAGGAGCCGGTCTTATCTCTACTGGACTACTCCAAGGCGTTCGAAGTACACATGGACGCGTCCGACTTCGCCATCGGTGGGGTGTTGGTGCAGGAAGGGCACCCCATCGCGTTCGAGAGCCGCAAGTTAAATGATACCGAGCGGCGCTACACGGTACAAGAGAAGAAGATGACCGCAGTCGTGCATAGCTTGAGGACATGGCGGCATTACCTTCTCGACACCAAGTTCGTGGTCATGACGGACAATATTGCAACGAGCTACTTCCAGTCCCAGAAGAAGCTGTCTTCGAAGCAGGCGAGATGGCAAGATTTTCTATCCGAGTTCGACATGGAGTTGCAGTACAAACCCGGCAAGAAAAATCAGGTGGCCGATGCGCTTAGCAGGAGGGCCGAGCTCGCATCGGTGTGCTTGCTAAAGGGGGACATTCTGGACCGTGTTCGAGTGGATATCATGGAGGACCCGCTAACACAGGCCATAGTGAAGCTTGTCAAGAAGGGCAAAACGAGAAGGTCCTGGCTGAATGTCGGACTTCTCTATACTAAGGGCGACAGGGTGGTCGTGCCTAAGTAGAGTGGCTTGCGGAGACATCTGCTCAAGGAGTGCCATGACACGAAGTGGGCTGGACACCGGGGCAGAAGCGGACCTTGGTGCTGCTGAAGGCAGCATACTACTGGCCTCGCATACGCGAGGATATGGAGGACTATGTTCGCACTTGTCTTGTGTGTCAACAAGACAAGGTAGACCATCAGAAGCCCGGGGGCCTGCTGGAGCCTCTTTCCGTGCCGAGTCGGCCGTGAGAAAGCATATCGATGGACTTCATCTCCGCCCTGCCGAAAGTGGGAGCGCTTGGGTCCATTTTCGTGGTAGTGGACCGATTCTCAAAGTACGCGACCTTCATTGCTGCTTCGATGGACTGCACAGCAGAGGAGGCCGCGTGACTGTTCATCAGCCACGTGGTGAAGTTTTGGGGCATCCCGGTCAACATTGTCAGCGACCGAGATCTCCGCTTTACGGGAAAGTTCTGGACGGAAGTATTCAAAATCCTCGGGACGAACTTACACTTCTCGACCAGCTTCCATCTGCAGATGGACGGATAGACCGAGCGGATCAACTCGCTACTCGAGGAGTACTTGCGGCACTTTGTAAGTGTCAACCAGAGGGATTGGGTGCATCACCTCGACGTCGCTCAGTTCTGCTACAATCTTCAACGGAGCGAGTCATCGCACAACAGCCTATTCGAGTTGGTGATGGGTCGCCAACCGCTTGCCCCGCACACGCTGGGTGCGGGATCCTCGAGTAGAAGTCTCGTGGCCAACCTGTTCACTTCAGATTTTAAGGCAAAGGCGGACATTGCAAAAGCATTTCTGGAGAAGGCCGCGAGGAAGATGAAGAAGTAGGCCGACGCGAGGCGAAGGCCAGTTGAGTACAAGGAGGGGGACATGGTGCTAGTGAAATTACAACCGCAACAGTTCAAGGTGTTCCGAAAAGTGCACAAAGGACTGATTCGGAAGTACAAAGGCCCCTTCCCCGTGCTCAAGAAGGTAGGCAAGGTGGCCTACAAGCTCGAACTCCCCGCCAAGCTGAAGATTCATCTAGTCTTCCATGCCAGTTGCCTGAAGCCGTACCATGAAGACTTGGAGGATCCCCAGCGAGGAGTTCCGAAGCGACAGACGGCGACCATGACGACATCCTTCGACAAGGAGGTGGAAGCCGTGCTGGACGAGGGCAATTCGTCGACAAGACGTGTCCCCGTATGTGGAGTACCTCATCCAATGGAAGGGCATGCCTTACGGCGAGTCTAGCTGGGAACGTGCTGATATGTTGCATTAGTTCGAAGCCAAGATCCAGGCGTTTCTCAGCGAGCGTGGTTGACGAGGGCGTCAACGCCTTAGGTGGGGGAGAATGTAACGTCCCAAATGTTGCACCCCGTCCGAGGCCCAGTTGCATAACCTTTTCATGGACGAAGGTTATGCGGGAAGCTTCCAGAATATTCTAGAAGATGGCGGAAGGCTCCAGAAGATAGTAGATCTCTCCGGAAGGCCCAAGATCGTTCTAGGAGGCTCAAGAAGCTTCTAGATGGCCCGTGAAGTTTTCTTTTATGTTGCTAGGGAATAAACCTGGAATATGTCGTTCCAGTTATGGTAGAAAAAAAATAATCCTTGGAATATTCCTTCCAGGACTTTCCATGTAAATCTCTCTGAGCACTTATAAAAGGGGGAGGCTTTCATTTGTTCCTCACCACCTTCACTACATAAAATTGTAAGTATTCTCCAAACTAATAAAGAGATTCTTACGAGTCCATCTTTGCTCCACTATTCTTAATTTCCTTAGCGATCTAGCTAAGTCGTGTTGGGAAGGCTTGCACGAGTCTTGACGGAAGAAGACAGTGCGCCGCACGGGACGAAGTGCTAGAAAAAACACTAAGTCCGTGACATTAGGCTAGATTTGCATAATTTGTAGTGATAGGAACTATAGAGACTATTATGACACTTAGGATTACCTAAGAGACGAGTACAAGGATGATTATGACATTAATGACGATTACCCTAGGTGACACGACCGTAAGCCTAGAGATTACCACATGAATAGGAAGGTCAAGCTAGGGATATTGTCATTTGAGATCATGTATGTGTTGTACAGAAGCTAGAAGATTGCTAATTGAAACAACGATAAAATAGAGAATTAAATAGGCAAAACTGAAACACAAAGCGCACGAGAAATTAATGTGGTTCATCCCAACTGGGCTACTTCTATGATTGAGAGATTTCTACTAGCGAAAAGAGAAGAGAGATCACAGAAACTATGGAGACAATCCCAACCTACATCAAATATGCTTACGAAACTCACTGTTGGACATGGTTTGGTTGATATTGTGGTCAAAGGGATATTCTCCCTTATACCAATTTATTTTTTTGTTGCTTCTTATCTTTATCCCTAAGGTTGTTTCTCTCAATATCTTTTAGTTTGTTAGTTTTTCAATATTTGTAAATCTATACATCTTCTCCTATAAATAGAGGTCCATATCAGTCGGTGAAAATAAATCTAGTATTTTTCTCTTCATGGTGTCAAACTAAATGTTGTGTAACCTTCAAATCAAACAGAGGCAAATACAGTCTAAACCAACGTTGAACGGACACGAATACAACACAGCAGCAATGGCGGTCCAGCCCACCCAAAAATTTTCAAAAAAAAAAATCTGTAGAATGAAACACATGTCCAACTGTTTAGCCCACCCCAAGCCCGCACACCAGTCCAGCTCGCACACAATTCTGCTTAGTTGTTGCATTTTTTTTCAGGGAAGAAGAATACTGCTTATGTCCAGCACACAGTTCTGCCTAGCCCCTCTCTCTCTCTCTCTCACTCTGTCTCTCGACTGCAAACGTCCCCTCCTCCCCCCGAACGTCCCCTCCCCTGAACCCCGCCTCGAGCCCTCCCCCCACTCCCCCATCCTCTTTCACGTAAGAAAACCCATCTCTCACTCAACCTCTCTCTATGACTAAGCATGGAAGTTTCTCTCCTCTCTTCATCTTCACCTTCGGTTTCAAATTCTGTTCACGGTCGCAAGCAAGGGCTTTAGATCGCTGGGCCGTGGTTCCTCTCGTCGTCGTCGTCGTCGCCGAGCTGCTCTGGATCCGGCTTGTCTAACTCGTCAGGAGAAAACACGCATATATAAGGTATATTAATCTTTGCACGCCAACTGTTTGTTATAATGTCTCTACAACCTGCTGTTACTCTTTGGGTAAAAAACAAATCTGTAGAACATTGACTGATAACATGATCAAGTTAAAGTTTCAATCAGTTTTATGTTTATGATTTATCAAATGCTTTATATTGACAGTTCATGAAGTTAAAGACCTCAGTCATAATTTGTAAAATTAATAGGAAGCTTGATTTACCTTGTCATATGTTTATGATTTATGTTTATGGTTATCGATAGTTTTATGTTTATGATTTATCAAATCTGCAGAACATTGAAATTTTATGCTCTCTGTTTGTAATACATCAATAGGCCTGTGTACCAGAGTTTAAGTGAGATACTGGAGTGTTTGAAATTTTATGCTCCCTGAACCAAAATCTATATTGAATGAGAAAACAAGTAAACTATATTCTGAACTACTGGAGTGTTAAAGTGAAGAAAAAAACAAAATAGAGTTGCAACAGTCCATGTCCGGACTCCAGTGGCTGCATAAAATGAGTCATCACTATACCTAATTATGTTTATTTTGAGAAGGAAAATTTATGCAAACAACTAGGCTTTATCCTTGTCCATGCTTCATTCTTTGGTTTTTTTTGTAAGAACATGATCCTGAAATGAGCTATTGGAGTTTTTTTTGTGTGTGTGTAAAAAACAAGATCCTATAGACAAAGATACTTGATGAGCTACTGGAGTTGTTTTTGAAAAAGATAAAACATTGCATCCTACATTTATTGTTGATGGTTTTAAAACTTGGAAAAGAGTGAATGAACATACATGAGTGTTGATTATTGTTATTTTTGTTAGTTTTGTGGAAACTAAAATTTTATAGAACATACATGAGTGTTTTGATCAATTGATGGTGTCTTATATGTTGGAATTATTCAATAATATGGGCCACACATGTAAAATTAAGAAAAAATTTGAGTGGCACCCCACATTTGTTACGCTTATTTAAGGTGCACCCCACATGATTACATTAATGCATAACACCCCCCACTTCCCACGTTTTCCGTCGGAGACTAACGGTTGACCTAATTTTTGTGTTATTTGAGACGAAAATAACCCTCACGTGATCCAGGTGAGTTCAGGTGAGTGAAACTTAAATGTGAACTACCTAAATTGCCCTTTCTTCTTGCCTACATTAGGAATAACGTTCTCTCTCTTCTCTCCTTCATCTCTGACCTAAACCCGAAGCTTTCCTCCCCCTTTCAAATTCGAGCTCCATGGCCGACTTTGGAAGCAAGGTAATGTAAAATTGACCTAATTTTTTTTCGTTAATGTATGAAAGCCTTTGCTTCTGTGGTTTCGCTGTCTCAATTCGTGAGATTTTCAATTTTGTTTAGGACAAATGTCAAATATGCTCGATGAATACCCATCTTGCAGACGAATGTGCTTATTTGAGCTCACCATGCAAGATCGGAGGTTGCAAGGGGATTAGGTACGTTTCGAAGTCCAGAACCGAAGGCAATCCCGGTCGGAAATTTTTGAAATGCCCCATCTGCTCGGATTTTCAATGGCTGGATGTTGCGCTGTTGTGTTCAAGCTCAGGAATTTCATCTTCAACCACTCAAAGAGAAGGTTGTTTCAGCTGTGGTGAGTTAGGTCATTGGAGAAGAAATTGTCCTTGGAGGGAAACCATTTGCCCTAATCCAAATTGTGGAGGAAGAAGAGTCATCTTAATGTCGAAGAGGAGTCACAGCAAGGGAAGAAGATTCTTGCAATGCACGAAGTGTAACAATGCATTCCAATGGTTGAACGAGGCTACAAGTAGTGATAGTAACTCTGAAATTCCTGTACAAATTGTATTGAACACAACTTTAGAAGAGTTGTGTAGAAAATTTGGAAAAAATGTTGGTATGTAATATGTTGCTTGTAATTAATTATGAAATTCTTGCTATGAATTGTTTGTTGAAAGTATCTTTGGAAAATTTGTTTGTTGAAAGTAACTTTGAAATTCTTGCTATGAATCTGGAAAATTGGTGCTATGAATTGTTTGGTGAAAGAAACTTTGGAAAAATGTTGCTTGTATTTAAATATGAAATTCTTGCATGTTGAAAGAAGTAGATATGTAACTTTACAAAAGAGGAGATTACAATCTGTAAATATGTAACAAAACAGTATATTTGAATTGCAAAGAACTGCACAAGAGGAAAGAACTGCATTTGAAGATTAACAAGATCAACTGGACTGCAGCTTAACAAGATTAACAAGATCAACTGCACAATAGGAAAGAAGAGGAAAGAACTGAATTTGAAGATTAACAAGATCAACTGGACTGCAGCTTAACAAGATTAACAAGATCAACTGCACAAGAGGAAAGAACTGTAAATATGTAACAAAACAGTATATTTGAAGTACAATCTGTAAATATGCAATTCAACTGCATTCTTACTTCAGCAAACAACTGCATTCTTACTTCAGAAAATGCAGCTCACTTCAGAAAATGTTCAAGTAAACAATCTGTAGATATGAAAGAACTGCATTTGAAACAATTGCATTCTTACTTCAGCAAACAATCTGTAGATATGAAAGAACTGCATTTCAAGACAAAACAACTGCATTCTTACTTCAGAAAATGTTCAAGTAGCTTTGCAGATTACAAAAGATTACATCACATTACATCAGAAAATGTTCAAGTAGGTTTGCAGATTACAGAAAATGTTCAAGTAGCTTTTCTTACTTCAGAAAATGTTCAAGTTAACTGCACATTACATCACTAAGATGACTTGTTCTCTTCACAAAATGTTCACTGCATAAACTGTTAAAACTACATTAATGTGCTATTGCTGCACATTACTGCTGCTGCTATTGACTCTCCATGGTGGTCTGAAAACTGAGTTGTTTGTTCCCCTTGGTGGTAGACATCCTATAATGCCATCAGCCCTTCCAGGTACATTGACTAAATTGGCTTGTATCAAATCTTCCACTGGAACTGCTTGGTTTGCATTGGAATCACTTGATTGCTGTGGTGCCTTCCTCCTTCCCCTTGAAACCTTTGGTCTCTTGTAAACATGGTTTGTATTCCTTGGTAGCTTTGCAGGTCTTGGTTCTTTCTGTGGTCTTGGTGGACATGGTGCCCTTGGTTTTTTAGTGTTTCCCCCAACTGGTCCTCCTTGGCACCCTCTTGCATTATGATGAGCTGGTAGCTTGCATCTCCCACAAATCCTTTGCTTCTTGGCAGGTCTTGGTGCCTCATCTGCTTCCTTCCTTCTAACAGTCTTTGGTCTCCCAGGTTGCCTATGTCTACCTGGTGGACCAACCTCATATGGTGGCTGCAACATACAGAATAGTGAAAGTAAAGATAAGCCTACATAAGGGGATGCCCATAGAATAGTGAAAGTAAAGATAATCCACTTAGCATTGTCTACTACCCTATATGCTCTAGCTGCACCCCATGTTAGATGCCTCATCTGTAGGCTACCACTGATGTGGGACTTGAAGTTTTTGTAAAAATGTCTAAAGCAGAACCTGTGGGGATGCCCATAGAATTCTTTGTCAATTGCATTGCCTAGGCCTTTCTGCCTATCAGAGATGAATGAAATCTCTCCTGGATAAGGCCTTGTGTGAATAACCCCCAAACATCATCTCCTTGACTCTGAATAAGGCCTTGTGTGCTAATTTCTTAATCCTCCTAGTCTTTCTTGGTGTTAATAACTCAGTAGGCTGTTGCTCTTCAATTGCAGGGTTGCCATATTCTTCTAAGAATAGGTGTATCTCCCCATTCTTGTCAGGAAGTTGTTTGTTAAACATGTCCAACAACCCAGAATCATTGAGGAGCTCCACTGTCTCCCCATTCTTCAAGTCATCAATCCAATAGTACTTATAAACCCCCTCTAAATGGTTACTTTCAACTATATAGGGTAAATCCAGCAGGCTAATAAAGTCTGGATCCACTTCAACTGCAATTGAACTACCCTTATAATGGACCCTAAGCATGTACTTCCTGTATAATCAAATATGAACACTACATATGAATACTACATACAAATATGAACACTACATTTAACATTTCAACCCTAATTTCACATGTGAACACTACATATGAACACTACATACAGATATGAACACTACATTTCACAAATGAACCCTAATTTCACATATGAACACTACATGTTGAACACTACATACAGTTATGAACACTACATTTATCATTTGAACCCTAATTACCCTAATTTCACATGTGAACACTACATATGAACACTACATACAGATATGAACACTAAATTTCACAATTGAACCCTAATTTCACATATGAACACTACAAACAGATATGAACACTACATTTATCATTTCTTAACACTACATTTCACATTTGAACCCTAAATTCACATATGAACACTACATTTCACACTGTTATAGACAAACAATACATTTGAACCCTAATTTCAGATATACAAAAATTACTTACATACAGTGTACAATTTTAGGGAAATAACCCCTAATACGTAACCTAAAAATCCTAACAGTGCACAAATTTAGGGAAAACCCTAATCACTTTCATACAATAACGAAATACAAATAATTTCGAGTGTGCAAGTTATGAAAAATCCTGAAAGACAAAAATAATCGAATAAAAAGATGGAAAACCTATGCATAAAGAAACCCTAAATCGTAACCTAAAAACGCTTCCACTGCACAATTTTTGGGAAAACCGTAATCACTATAACAAATGTAAAACAATTACAAATATTTTCCAGTGTACAATTTATGGAAAAACATGAAAAACGAAAGATAATCGACTAAAAAGATGGAAAAGAAAGGGAAAGATAGGGTTCGCCATGGGTGTACCTGGGTGTTTGGTTCGCCATGGACTCTCCTGGACGTTTCGACTGACAGAATTCTGAAAGAAAGGAAAACGATCGGCATTTGAGCGTGGTTATGCGAAAGAGAAAGAAGGAAGAGAAGAGCGAGGTCGGTTTCATACCTGGGTCTTTGCTACGACCACGGCGTGCGGTGACGGGGGAAATTTCGACGGGAGAGAAGAGGGAGTGGAAGAGAGAGAGGTGGGTTTTGGAATGAGAGGGTTTCTGTTGGGAAGAGAGAGGGAGGGAAGAGAGAGGGTCATTCAAAGAAGAGAGGGTAGTTTAGGGTTTTCCCATTTAATGTCACTACCTGGATCACGTGAGGGCTATTTTCGTCTCAAATAACACAAAAATTAGGTCAACCGTTAGTCTCCGACGGAAAATATGGGAAGTGGGGGGTGTTATGCATTAATGTAATCATGTGGGGTGCACCTTAAATAAGCGTAACAAATGTGGGGTGCCACTCAAATTTTTCTAAATATATTGTGTTGGGCTATCTAAATAATTAAGCCAAATTAAAGTGGTCTATTTAAAAATTGGCTTAAGGGTATAATTGTCATGGAATTAATGTGTAGATACCAGAGATAATTCTAATTTGATGAGGGGCCAAATTAGAAATATCAAAACATATAAATATATGTATTCATTAGGGTTATGGTCCCCAACTTATACGGCCACCAAAGAGAAGGTTTTCTCTTTTTCTCTTCTGCATCCCCATCAACAGAAAGAGAGGGACAAAGAATTCAGATTCTTCTTTGTCATTAAGGGTCGTAGCAAGTTGGAAGATCGAACCCCACAAAAGGACGACCGCTTCAAGATCCATCAAGCCTATCAATGGATTCAGGTACGCTTTCGCAATTAATTTATGTTCTTCATCTCATGAATCGACATGGTACAATAAAATTCTAACAAGTGGTATCAGAGCCTCCTTGTTTGATTTGTGAGTTTGAAGTTTACATATTCAATTTTGTTGGTGTTCAGAAACCCTAGATCGTTAAATCTAAATTTATTTAGGGTTCTGATTGCTAGATTAATTTATTTTAATTATCCACCTATTTTACTCGGCCATTCCAGATCCGAATATGGGTATTCGGATTTATAATCTGATCTTTTTTTAATGACATCATTATTTGTGGATTGCTCCAAATATATATATATATATTTTAAGGGTTTGGTCAATATGGCTTCTTGGCCGTTCGGAAACTGGTCGTGGAATATTTTGTTGAGTAATTTTTTTTCTTTTTTTCTTTTGGGAACCTATATTACTCGGCTTGCATATATAGATCAGATTTATTGATTATGGTGCTTCGGTTCTCATATGATGCATGGCTTTCATATGATAAAATTGGTTCTAAGAATAGGCTTTAGCTGATTCTTTATAAATAAATAAATAAGAAAAGGGGGAAGGAAGCAAAGGCAAGCCTTAGATTGTTGTCCCAATCCAGTTACCTTTACTGAATCAAGTCATTTTTTTAGAAACTGTTCGTTGCATGCACTAATATTGGATTTGGAATTGCAACTAGAAAGTCCCTTCAGAAACTGTTCATTGTTGCATGGCTTTATGCTACTTATCAAAACAACAGCTAGGGGTGTGCAAGGTTTGGTTTTGTTTGGCTTTCAGTTGCAAATTAGTCTGTTTATGTCACTTAAGCCTAATCTGTGGCATGGAAGTTGATCACTGCAACATTTAATATGGTTGCCTTTGCTTAACTTATGTAAAGAAATTATAGTATGATTGTCGTTAGCGATAAAATTTGTATATACGATGAAAGAGCATTTATGGTTAGATATCTTATGTGCATCAATATATCAAAGTAATTTAATTCATTTTTTAAATCATGCAAAAGATTCACTTGCTTATAATACAGTAGATCAATTTTAGTATAATCTTTATAGATTATTTCATGTAATCTGTTAATGCATATATTTGGTCTTCTATATATTATTCTATTTAAAGTAATCCTTATGTATTATTTGATATTATCTTTGGATGCATATCCTCCGTAGATTATTTCATGAATTTGGTTATATTGGTAATATCCAACTTGGTCAAATTGAAATTCATGATTATGCTTTTGATTACTTTATTTGAGTAATAATATTATGAATATGCATGTATATAAAATTTTGGACATGATTCAGTTTTGTAAAATTTAGTCAACATTCAATTTTTTTTTGGTGCCTTTTATGACTAGCAGTAGTTGTCCAATATTCTAAGTAAACTCATTGAAACAAGATGTCGCCAAAGTGACCTCTCTTGCGTAGATAGTCTATGAGGAATGTTGGATGTTTGTGTGTGTAAATTCATGCGAGTGTTAGCCGGCCCAAAGGAAGGATAATACTTGGCCGAATTGCACACATACTTGTGGTGATAAATGTGTGACAATTATAAGGTTTACATGTGAATAATAACACGATCCAAAAATAGGCTTATTATTTGACATGACTTATTGTCAACGTTTGATCATTACACCAAGAATACCACTTGCAGTTAATATCACTGTCCAAAGACTTGATATTAATGATGTACTAGGTATCTTGAGATGGGGTTCACCATTATTTGAATTTGTTTGACTATATTTTACGCTTTGGTTATTTATTAGAGCATGTTTGTTTTTTGTTGCTTTGTTCTCTTTACAGTTAATGTTGCTAAAATATCTGCCAATAAGATTTTAATTTTCATGTTTAATGGGATAAACTTTAAGGACAAAAAGAAATGAATACATTAGCTGCTAAGGGTCCAGGTCAAAAGAAACAACAATATAAAACTAAGGGTTGTTCTTTTGTGATAAGGCAGGACACATAAGGAAGAAATGTACAAAGTACCACGCATAGCGTATAAAAAAAATACATTTCTAAATTTGGTCTGTTCTGAGGTTAATTTAGATTTAGTACCTAGAAACACATGGTGATTAGATTCTGGTGCTACTATCCACATTAGTATTTATAGACAAGGTTGTCTGAGCTACCGAAAGCCAATTGATGGTGAAAGATACATCTATGTGGATGACAAAAAAAATTGGTAGAAGTGAAAGCAATATGATATTTTAGATTATTTTTAGGAACCGATTATTATTTGGATTTGATAGACACTTTTATTGTACCGTCTTTTAGACAAAATTCAGTTTCAGTTTTCTTAATGGACAAATCTGGTTATCATTGTTCATTTGGAAATAATAAGTTTAGTCTATCTTTAAATCCAAATATTATTGGTAACGGTTCCCTTAAGGTTTATGATAACCTATATTCATTTAAAACTATTGCATCTTACAATAAAACCTTGCAAGTGGAGTCATGTGGTACTAAATGCAAAACTAACAATAAATATTTTTAGTTTCATTATGACATAAGCGATTAGGTCACATATCTAGAAATAGAGTTGAACGATTTGTGTCTGATGAGATTTGGATTTTATTGACTTTATAGACTTTAATGTCTATATTAATGTGTAAAGGAAATACAGACCAAAGTTAAATTGTAAACAGCTACTTTATTGGCTAAGCTGACAGATCGATAGGTTAATAATTATACGATCCTACACTAAAAAAAAATTTGAGACGAGAAGTGTAATATTTTTGAGGATATTGAGTTTGGGGGAAAAATAAAGTCAAAAACATTATCTTTGAGGAGGAATCGATTGTGATTCCTACTATCACTTTTGACGATGTGCATGATTTTGTACCTGTCATTGATCAAGAAGTGAATTCGGAGCCTCAACAAGACAATGTCGAATTGCCTCTACAAGTCGTTGTTGAGATACCTTGACAAGATAATGTAGCGGCACCCCCATTCAAGATAAGGTGATGATTTCTGATGAACAAACTCAACAACCTCAAGAACCAATAATGTTAAAATGGTTCACAAGAGAAAGGAGAAATATAATTTCGGATAATATTATCATATTTCTCTAGGAACGTGAGGAAAACTATAAAATATTGGAAGGTGATTCAATCATCTTCCGTCAGGCCATGGAAAGTTCCAACTCTTAAAAGTTGATTGAGAAAATAAATAAGGAGTATAAGTCTATGCAAGACAATAAAGTTTAGGAACTTGTCACATTACCAAAAGATACGAAATTCATTGGTTGAAAATGGACATATAAAACCAAGAATGATTCGAAAGGATAATGTGGAGAGGTATAAAGTACGTCTTGCAGCTAATGACTTTACTCAAAAGTTAATTATTGATTTTAAAGAGACTTTTCTCTTCGGTATCTTTGAAAGACTCTTTTAAAACAATCACAACACTTATTGTACATTTTGATCTTGAGTTACATTAAATGGATGTCAAAATTGTGTTTCTCAATGGTAACATCGACGAAACAATTTATGATGCATGCAGAAAACTTTGTGTCGAAAGACCCCAAGAATATGGTTTGCAAATTGACAAAATCTATTCATGGACTCAAGCAGGATTCTCGTCGAAGATACTAAGCTTTACAAGTGATTATCTCGTTTGGTTATTGAGATAAACACTATTAAAGATTTTGTATATCACAAGTTCAGTGGGAGTAAACAATTCTCTTTAGTTATATATGTTGATGACATACTGCTTGCCAAAAATAATATAGGTATATTGTACGACACTAAAAATTTCTACCAAATAACTTTCAGAACAAATATCTTGGTATCGTTTCTTTTGTATTAGGAATCCAGATATACCGTGATCATTCTCGGGATATTCTTGGATTATCACAAAAGATTTATATCAATAAAGTTCTTAAAAGATTTGGCATGCAGGAATGCAAACAAGGTGACAACCCTTTTCGTTAAAGGAGACAAGTTCAGTCTCAGTCAAGTGCCCTAAGATTAGCCTTATAATTAAGAAAATACAATAGATTTTCCATTCATGACCAGTTGTAGGAAGTCTAATGTATGCTCAAGTATGTACGCGTTAGGATATTGCGAACATATTCTGATGTTAGGCAGATATTTTAAGCAAATATGGATGGATCATTAGGTAGCAGCCAAACTACTTAAGTAATTAATAGAGAACAAGAAATTATATGCTCTTTGTAGGAGATCGGATAATTCTGGAGATCATAAGGTATTCCGACTCCGATTTTGTTGAATGCCAACACAACAGAAGATCCACATCAGGTTATGATGACTAATGGAGATATATTTTGGATGAGTGTCGAACATGCACTCATAATTTCTTCCACCATGGCAGCAAGGTTTATAACATGTTGTGGGGCATCTATTCAGGGAATATGGTTGCAAAATTTTGTCACAAGGCTGCGCCTACAGTACGGTGTTGAAAGACCACATAAAATTATGGTGTGACAATAAATCAGCAGTACTGTATTCTAATAACAACAAGAACTTGTATAAGTCAAAGGATGTTGACATAAAATTTCTAGTTGTGAAGGAAAGAATTCAGAATGGTAAAGTGTCCATATAACACATTAGGACAAACTCCATGTTAGCGGATCCGCTCACAAAAGCATTACCACCCAGGATCTTTCATGAGCATACTGCTCATATGGGTGTTATCTTAATTAAGTATATGGCAATACAGTAGGAGTTTGTATTTTATGTATTTGGGTGCTATTTGATTTTGGACACATTTATGTATTAAAGTATTTTGGATATTTATCTGATCAAATATATAGAAATTCAGTTCATTCTGTTTTCATTATGTTAAAGTATTGATCTCACTAAAGTTAAGGAGAACCAGTTGGAAATAGACATGTATTGATCACATTGCGTGTAATTTTCATGCTACGCATCCATGATTGATCTATGTCGTTTAGCTATATTGGTATATGTGACCATTGATGGTTTAGTTACGCTATATGTGACGAATGCCGCTTTGATCCTATGTTGATATGGTTAATGGACTAGCTTGTCCGGATATGCCCTAAGGATTAAGATAGCAATTTATGAGCTCACTAAGGTTAACACAATTATAAGGTTACATATGTGGTCCAGTGGGAGATTATTGGAATTATTCAATAATATGGGCCACACATGTAAAATTAATTGTGTTGGGCTATCTAAATAATTAAGCCAAATTAAAGTGGTCAATTTGAAAATTGACTTAAGGGTATAATTGTCATGGAATTAATGTGTAGATACTGGAGATAATTCTAATTTGATGAGGGACCAAATTAGAAATATCAAAACATATAAATATATGTATTCATTAGGGTTATGGTCCCCAACTTATACAGCCACCAAAGAGAAAGTTTTCTCTTTTTCTCTTCTGCATCCCCATCAACAGAAAGAGAGGGACAAAGAATTCAGATTCTTCTTTGTCATTAAGGCTCGTAGCAAGTTGGAAGATCGAACCCCACAAAAGGACGACAGCTTCAAGATCCATCAAGCCTAGCAATGGATTCAGGTACGCTTCCGCAATTAATTTATGTTCTTCATCTCATGAATCGACATGGTACAATAAAATTCTAACATTATATTGTCAATTTTTTGGACTAAGTATAACATATTTTTAGTTCAGCCCAGGACGCTTGAATTCCTGGTTCTGCCCTTGCACAGCAGGATACAGACACAGAGACGACATATGCAGCGTTGAGTATGTGAGACGTGTCTGGCACGATGCTACACGTAGACAGCACCAGTTTGCAGAGTGTCCGGGGACCGGATGCACTTCCTAGGCTAAACAATGAAATAAAACTACACTTTAAGCTGAACTGAAATTTCCAACCAAGCAACCGATCCACATAGAGTTGCTGTCTGGTCCAAATGAAGCCCTAAATTTACACACAGTGCACAAACACGTAAAAGAAGAAGAAGAAGAAGAAGAAGAAGACGACTTTGCTACAACAAAACAAGAGATTACTGCTGAGGAGATGCATGTAAGAGGAAGGGAAAGAGAGGGTGTACCATGAGCAGATCCTTGAGAAAGATGACATCTCTGGCAGATATTCCGGCACCGGAGCCCTCGAAAGATCGGATGAAACCTTCCAGAAGTGCGCTACTGTTTCTTCTTGTTATGATGGGGGTGGAGAAGGAAGAAGAGCCGTCCTCCATCTCCATGCATGGAATCTGCAATGTGATTGAAACCGAGAGAAATTTGAGGTGGGTTTGGAGAGTATAAGAGTGAAGTGTGAAGGCTCTACAGTTCCACGGAGGGGTGGTGACTGTTGGTTTCTATAGATAGATAGATAGAGAGTGTTTTTAAAAAGCCCATGTCCCTATGATAGTTAGTGCCAATAAAAAATGTTTTTAAAAAGTAATTAATATATAGATAGATAGATAGATAGATAGATAGATACTGTTTTTAAAAAGTAAACTAATATAAATGTAATATTTATTGTTAAAAAAATAAATGATCGTTTTAGTCAAAATTTATATTTTTCAATAAATGAATGATGCTAAACAAATTCTATTTTTCAATACCTCATTTTTATACACCCATTGCGTTTAAAAGCTGTTGTAATAGAAATATCAAAGAAAAACTTTTGTATTTACCTAGATATTTCATATTAATTTTAATTAATCTTTTTAATTAGTAAATATAATAAAGAGTATTTTGGAAATAAAAAATTTATGGTGAAGCCTACTTTTGGCATTATATAGTAGAATAGATACACCATATTAATTTTTATTAATTTTGTAATTAGCAAATATAATAAAAGATATGTTTGGAAAAAAAAAATTTACGATGAAGTCTACTTTTGACATTATATAGAAGAATAGATTAGAGGTGTTTATTCATCTATTCTTTCGCGACATCATCAAGTGTTAGCCTTATTGCGGCCAATGTTTATGGGACTTTTCTTCCTTATTGCCATCCATCTACACGTCGTAGGAAAGGACACCTCATATTTTCTATTGAGTTTAGCCCACTTAAGACTAGAAAAGTGCGTAAAGAATGTATTTCATCTCATTAAACCATGCCAATAACCTATTATGATCAAATTAGAGGGAAGGCGAAGTAATTGTACATGCAAAAGAGTCATAAATTCGATATTGTTCTGGGTCCTTCGTAGGATACAACTTTAAGCTAGCGGTAAAGGAACACCAATATACCGCTTCCTAAGAAATTTCATCCAAGTGGGAGACGCCCTCGATGTTCCAAATATATTTTGCATGTATAGAAGTTCCGAACCTGTCTCGACAAACCCTAAGATTAACATCATATATCCATATACCTTTTGTCCCGTAGACGAGTCCATACATATCAACATCATCATCCTCGAACTCTATATCCTTCATCTCGTCTTCCAAAATATTTTAATGGAAGACCATACAATTTTTTAAAGCCAGGAAGGGACATTAACTAATCCATGTCAACTCCCAAGGATTCAGAGACTAAGTATTAATTGGTCTCCAGATACCACCGCTCGACGAATGTGAATATTTGTGCATCATTGTCCAAATGATATAAGTACTTTGCTAGTGCATACTGATTGGTACAATTTTATACTTAACGATGTCGTCCAAGTTGTCGAAACCCCAAGGATGATACTTATTTCCATGGTTAATGACTCTCAGTGTAATGTTCCGCTCTGCATAGTAGTATTGTACTGGCTTGTTGTACTAGATGGCCTAGTTGAACTTTGATTCATGCAGAGTAATCATTTCAAAAAACTATATGAACGGGACAGAAAGAGTGTTCATCAAATGGTGAGTGGCTTTGATCTTGGTTTCTTTTATCTCTACTCCTTAATAAAAATAATATGCTTGTTTCCCTTGTCCCTATGATAGTTAATGCCAACAAAAAATAATTAATATAAGAGAAACATTTGCAATGCTTTTTTTTTTTTTTTTTTTATCATATTATAAAATATTGGAAATGTAGTTTGGTAATGAGACTGGTATATTGTTACATCATTGTTAAAGAATGAAAAAAATGGAATGGTTGTTTCTATATTGTATGCTTACAATATAATTGCATTTTAGCCTTGATGTTAGCAAGAAGAAAATTTGAGTATTTCGGATCGTTGAATAATTAGTAAAGTTTGGGACCGTTGAGTCAGCAATTTTGTTAACCCTGGAATGAGAAGGTTGAATGTGAGCCACGACTCGAGGATTGTAGAACATTAAATGAGAATATATTGGTACAATTTGTTGAAAGTTTCTATTATCATGCATGTTATGTTTTATAACTAACTTGCATATACATATATGGTCATGGACAACTTATGCATAAGATTTAGTTCCTCGAGCGATATCTGTGAACATGGAATCGATTCGACCTAGGAGGAATAGGGATAATTGGTGCTAATGTACAAGCACATGGATTATGGGACCTTCAGTGGGGTTCCCTACATGCACTGGAAGGATCACCGTTTTACCATGAATCGTCTAAAATGGTGTGTCACCAGTAACCGTCATATAGTTAGACTACATGTTAATGACAACTATTTTGCAAGCCTAATTAGTTGATGCATGGATGAACCTGTGACACCCATATTGTGAGTCCCAATGTGTTTTTGCAGAGAGAAAAATATGGAATTATAAGTTGGTATGATAATCCTTATTTTGTAGAGGAAAGGATGGTGGCCTTGGGTAAGGCTCACTTTGTCAATGATATATTTATGTCTTATATTTATGTTTATGAAATTGTTAACTGGCCTTAGAGAAAGTAGAAAGATCACATAATAATTTTACTTGTTTTTATATGCTTATTGTTTAAGTGAGTCGAGTTGATACCTCTCACCAGTGCATTCCATAATGTGCTGACCATCGTCCCTACAGGTGCAAAAAATTACTTGGGACAAATACAAGGCTTTCAGAGCTCTTTGACAAGTTGAAGCTTTCATTCGAGGATGTTATTTATTATTATAAAAGATATAATGTATGAAATATTGTTCATCGTATTAGTTTTATGATTGTAAGCAAGTGAGCATATTTCAGTAGGCCATGGAGCGCCTTCAATATAAAGAACCGTTTTCTCACATTTATATGTTCTGCTTATTTTTGCTGCAACGACTTTGTTTTTGAGATGCTTTATCGGCCGTGTATGTTCATGCCTTGACAAGTGCAATTTGTACTTGTACAACATCATGTCTAGTTATGACTTTTGGTTCTGCAAAATCGGGGCGCGATACTCAGTACCCGTCCGGTCTCATGAAAAATAGATACGTGAAATATAATTAAAAACTAACAAATTATAATTTAAAAAAAATTAAAAATCATAACATAATATACTTGCATTTTTGTTCAATATCTTATAAGCAATATGATACCCAAAGGATTGTAGGAGATAACAACCACTACGACGAGTCACTTTAGAAGGTTTGTGTTCGCCATCGGATTATTTGTGGATAGAAAGAGTGCTTGAGATTACAAGTATCTTTCAAAGAGGATAAGGGAAGAAGAGAGTATAAAACAAGACTCCTTTCCTTTCCTTTATATAACACGATTTTGAACAGTACATCAAAACCATAATAAGAAGGATTTGTTAATACAAATAAAGATTCTCGAAAAGGTGCCAATGGAGATCGAGTACTGTAATTGACCCCTTTACTCCGTTGTTGATCCGATACTTAGTAGCTTCTTGGAGTGCTTTCTATGACTCTCTCATGTGTATCTGGTATCCTCATTGACGAGGTTGATTTGGTGGATTCGATCAGTTGATGATATGATCTTCTCCATTTTTGATCATCTTCTTGAGGATCTTTCTTCCCGATGATTCGATTCTCTCCCTCTTCTCTGCCCCCCCTTCACTTGCCTTTTAGCGGACAAGTTATAAATGAGGTAATGATGACAGGGGAATCTCTTGCGTGGAAGATGCCATCTGGGTGTCACAGCTGTTTAGGCAGGCTGTTTAACCGCTTGGCCTGGTTGAGGTGTTGATTGGGCGACCATTGGTGCAGGAGCTCCGAGAGAGGACTTAAGGATCCTCAGGTGTAATCATCGGTGGTTGTGACTGTCCACCCGCACGGCTTAATCACAGGTGACCTAGCACGCGCGAATGTTTGGGATAACTTGTTGTTTGAATGGTGCGATTGTGTAACACACACACCATAAATGGGAGATTTAAATTAGGTGCCACGTATCGGTTATGATTTTGGAAGGAATATTTGGTTTGAATGGGGCGGTTATGGTGCACACACTATAAACATGGTATTGATCTTTCCAGCTGTTGTCGATGGGATTTGAGATGATCTGATTTAGGATGTGAACTAGTTTGTGGTGATCTGGTCCGGGGCATGAACCAGTTGTTATTGATCTGGTTCAGGTCGCAAACTAGGTTGTTGAGGGAAGGAGGTAGCTCAGCCTAGGACTTGAGCCGTCTGTTTTGATATGGAGACTGGTGGACAGTTTGAGCCGCATGCCTCCTTGGCCGCATAGGGGCCTTCTGGAGGGGAAGCCACATGGTGCCTAGGCCATATGTGAGCTAGTCGCGTAGAGTGGTCCAGTTGCCTCTGGTTCTACAAAGGTGGTATACCTCAGGGTACTATGTTGTTGGGGCTTGGCATCCCGTTGGGGATCTTCTGGGCCTTCGTGCATCTTGTTTGAGATGGCTTGTCCTTGATCGAGCTTAGGAATTTTCCATGCCTCTACAAGACCCCTTCAAAGTTTTCAAACTTAGCAATGAGTTTGGAATACTTTGAACAGAAGCATGGGCTTTTTAGGGTTCTTGGGTCGTCGAGGCTTCAGTGGAGTCTTTGGACTCCTGATGATGTCGCTTCGTCTGGGCACACCTCTTTTTGAAATTCGCCAGGCTGGCAAGTTTTTGAATGATACTTGTTTCGGGCCTTGATGAAATCTCGCCTCGAGTTCTATTCTCCTGTTGTCTGGAGGGTATAAAATTATGCCTGGAGGGAATCGAGACGTCATGCTTCATTATGATTGCTCCTTACCATAAATGTGTGAATCTAAAGGGTTGGTGGCCCTTCCTATATAAGGGGATCATCATCCTCGAGTTGTTTCATCTCATCCATTGTAACGCCCCAGTTCCGGAATACGGGGACGTACACGGCCAGCTACACCGTATAAGGTACGAATACGCTATACGGTGATGACGGCTGTCCAGTCTGGTTGGGTATCCTAGCATGCAATCAATCTATGGCCTAAATCCGATCTCATATCCACAGGTAAATCACAATGAAACAATATCAAGAGAGAGAATCATATGGAAAGCAGGGAATACTCATATGAAAATCAGGAATCTACAATACAGAATAATAATGTAGACAAGTATACCTTCCTACAGTTCCTAGCATGGTCTGGAACTGAAGCACACCCTCCAAGTCAAGTCTGGAAGATCCACCGGGTCGGTAGCAGAAAATCTGGGAACAATCCAGGGTTGGTCAGGCCAACCGTAGCAAGTACCAGAAAGGAAGGCTCAAGGACGGGCGAAGAAAACCAGCAGGATAAATATGACAAGAATAACATATAAAAACAGTAAATAAAGGTAAGGGATCGTGCGGTACCAACGCACGATAACAATCCACAAGTATAGTACAGCTAACACAATCACAACCTCCCTAGCATCCACTAATCCCTGCATTGCCAACTGGAATCAATAACAGCCGGCTAGCAGGCAACAAGCCAAACAACACAGAAGGACAAGCGGCCACACAATGCCTACGGCTTGCTATTATTAACTAACTAGGGTTATCACAGGCCTAAGTACTAACAAGATGCAATGAGACTTCAAAGTCCAGCTCCTGCTTGCTACTACCCGAATGGCCCCAGCAAAAGAAAAAGATAGATATAGCAGGCACACTGCAGTAAGATACATGTGCCCTAAAGAAGTAGTGCCACACTCGACGGAGGGCTGGGAATGCGCTCATCTCGACGGATAGCAACAAATCCCTAGTATATATATAGATACATAGGGCCGGGGCCAGACAAGCAACAGGTCACTGGGAAGTCCCCATGAACTACATGATTAATCTAGTTATTAGCCTAGTCAGTTTCATTATGGATCCCTGACCGTGGTACTCGGGGATCCATGTCCTAGACATGATGCAAGACAAGACTGGACTGGTGATTTATACAAGCACAATCAAGAGAAATCAACCACGGTGTCAAGACAAGGTCATACCTAGCAAGTCAGGACTGGCTGTCGCAACAGCGGTCAAGAGTAAACATGTCATGTCAAGAGTACTAGTCAGGAGTGCGCCACCACGGGCCACTATCAAGAATCAAGAGTATACATGCCAGGTTTACTGTCAAGTCCAGAGTGCTAGTCAGGAGTGCACCACCACGGGCCACTACCAGGAATCAAGTCAGGTCCAGGTCATCGTGTAACACCAGGAACAAGGTCAAACCTATCAGTCACAAGAAGTCACATGCCCAAATCGTGACATGGATATCGAGTCGGGTACAAGATCACGATCTCTACTATAATAGCCTGTCAAGTACACATGGGAACCTACACCTCAAATCATCAAGTCGGTCCATCCACCAGATCAATCTAGCAAGAGTCTCCCATCCATGATGGAGTGAATATCACGTCAATAAAAACAACCACCAAGTACCAAGCTCATTCCCCTAACAATGCTAGGCCCTCTGACTCACAAGAATCCTCCAAGTCAATGATCACAAGCCACTAGAAAACAAGCCCCTCAACTACCAAGACACAGCAATCAACCAGGTTCCCCAACTACCGGAATACACAAAGGTACCAGGTTTTGGGCGTTTGGGAAGTCGAGTAAAAATCATATAATAATACCCTCGATATTCTCCTCGTTCCACGAAATAATCGAAATCACCAAAATCCAAGAATCCACATAGATCCACCAAGTCAATATCCCAAGATCGTACTCTCCATAATACTCAATCGTCAGTCATATCCACAAGTCACATCTCCCAATACATAGGACAACTGTCAGCTCTATCTGGTAGACGAGGACAACCCCTAGGATGAAGGGTCAGGGGACAAGAGTCCGGTAATAAATGCCGCCGGAAGTGGCAAGGATTACATGGACCGCTCTGGAGCAAATCCACAACCCTTAAACCAAACAAGGACCAGGGTTGCAGACCGTCTCCCGAGTGGAACCGCTCTCCTTACGCTATCCGACGGACAAGACATGTCAAGACGCTAGGCGACTAATCTAGTCGGGAGTCTACCCGGCAGGCAATGGGATCAGGTATACTATACCAAGACATGTAAGAGCCCAGTCCAGCAAACCAAAGGAAGGGTTCTGCCCAATCCTTCGAACCAAATTCCCGATCGGGAATTCTGGAAAAATCCGGCAGAGTCTCCTTTGTATTCTGGACGGGAGCTCCCAGCAAATTGGGGCTAAAACCACTCGGCGCAACCCGCCGCAGAATCACAGTCGCAGGCTCGTAGGCTGAGAACACTAAGTCTCAGCTACCAGTAGCACTACGATGCGTACTGGAAACAAGTCGAGAGCCGAGAACACTAAGTCTCGGCCTCCAGCAGCACTACGATGCGTACTGGAAACCAATCGAACCCGAGACCACTAAGTCCCGGCTTCCAGCAGCGCTACAATGCGTACTGGGCGCCAAGCCAACATGCATAATAAAATAACCGCCTCGCAGGGCGCATCACAGCACATGCTCGTAATTCTAACCCAAGCGCAATCACAGCCATAAGAATAGTTCGCCAAGCCGTTACCCGACCGCGAGTCGGACACGGGGCATATGGGGACAATCCATACATGTGAGTCGTGCTCGTGTCCTCGGAGGTGTGGATGACCCATCCGAGTCGCCCGATACGGTCTATCCCGGTATCGGACCAAGCTAGTCTAGGTTATCATGGCAGTTCTACTACTAGGCTACACTAAACATGGTTATAAAATTTACAAGTGCAAATTAATTAAATGAAATAAAAATCCAGGAGAGAGGGCAAGAGCCGTCGATGAGCAAGGGATACTTGCCTAGAGGGCTCGGCTAGGTAAGCAAGTCTTCGGCAGTCGCGATCCAAGGTGGCACGCCAATCGAGGTCCTCAGAACACACAATAAACAATCATTAGTACCAATAATAAAATAATAGAAGAAATCACAGGGGATGGAGGAGGCTATACCGTGTGGGTCCCGCAAGCAGTGCAGGGATCTGGCACGAAAACCGAGGTACGCGGATCGATACGGGCACGCAAACCGAGACGCGCACGTATATCGAGACGCGCACGAGAATCGAGGTGGCACGAATATCGAGACGAACGGAAAACACGTGCACGTAAATCGAGACATGCACGTAGATCGAGAAATCACGAATATCGAAACGGCGCACGAATTACGCGACACGCAAATCAAGGCGAGCACGTAAATCGAGACGACCCAAGTCCAAGGAGCACGTAAATCGATACGGCACACAAATCGATGCGTGCACGCAAATCGAGGCGGCACAGGTCACGAGGAAGGCACAAAGGCCGAGGCACAAAAACCGAGGCGGTGCACAAATCGAGATGGCACGGTGCCCGAGGCAGCGCGGGGCTCGAGGCGTCCCGCTGCCCAAGGCAGCACGTGGGTCGAGGTGCACGAAAAACGGGACGACACACAAATCGAGGCACACATCCCGAGAAGCACGGGGAACGAGGGATCACGCGAATCGAGATAGCACGCAACCCAAGCAGCGCGGGGCCCATAGCGTCCCGCTGCTCGAGGCGTGCACGGAGCTCGAAGCACGCAACTCAAGGAAAGGCACGGAGCACAAGGGCTCGCTGCCCGAGAAGCACGCAGGCCGAGAGGGCTCGCTGCTCGAGCGGCGCGGGGCCCAAGGGCGTCCCGCCGCTCGAGGCGGTGCTGGCCCGGGCGCGGCAACGGCACGGCGGTGGTGTTGACCGCCGGGGAAAAGAGGAAAGGAAGGGGGCGGAGGAGAGCGGGGCTCACCGAGGCTCGGCCAGGTGGGGCTGGTCGCCGCCGGCGGAGAAGACAGGGAGGGGGAGATCGGGATCTCTCGCCGGCGGAGGGGAGTCGCGTCGGCGGAGGGAGGCAGACGACAACAGCAGCAGGGGGCAAGGAAGAGGAAGGGGCGGAGGAGCTCACCGGAGGGGGTTGCCGGCGGAGGGGGAGGCGGCCGGAGCTGGAGGCTCGGCCAGGCGAAGGTGGCCGGAGTCCATGGCGGTGGCGGCGATGATGGTGCTGGCAGCAGCGAGGGGAGGCGGAGGTGATGGCGACGATGATGGTGGTGGTCGTCGCGGATGCCACGGAGGCGGCGGTGGCCGGCCATGAAGATGGTGGTGGAGGGAAGCAATGGTGGTGGCGGTGCTGGAGGGTGATGGCGGCGGTGGAGATGGGCGGCCGGAGTCGACCGGGAGAGGGGAGACGAGGTGGTGGCCATGGAGGGGGCAGGGAAGAGCAGGAGAGGAGAGAGAGAGGGAGCTCGGGAAGAGAGTGAGAGGGCTGAAGAATTTTGGGGGAGGGGGCTGGTCCAGGGAAGAGAGAGAGAGGGGAGATTTCGGGAGAGAGAGAGAGGGAAAGGTGAGGGAGGAGAGAGGGAGTGGGTGAGTGATGTGAGGGGTGATGTGAGGGGGAGTAGATATTTTGGGAGGGTAGTTTAGGAACAAGAAAATAAATAATAATAATAATAATGAGGATAAATTTGCCTCCAAGAAAATAATAAAAATTTCAAAAATACCCCAAAATTAAAATTCTCCAATTACAGCAAAATACGTATTTTAAAATAGGAATATCACATCCTACCCACCTTACAAAAATTTCGTCCTCGAAATTTCAAAATTATAAAAGTAGGGTTTTTAAAACTAGTACATATACATATCATGAAAACTCTACCCACCTTACAGAAATTAAGTAATACAATCAAGAAATGAACAAATCCTCAATATGAAAACCTCAAAAGCATAACTTCTAGCTACACAAATCAACTCGGAAGGTAAATCCAAAACACATGGAATTTCTTTAATCAAAAATCTCGCATGCATGAAATAACTCCATAAATCAAAACAAGTACAAAGCACCGAAAACAATACCAAAACCTAAAATCCCCACTACACGGAAATCAACAAAATCAACAACATCATAAAATAAAGGATACTTGTCTCAAACTGACGACCGTAGTTTCCGAATATCCGAAAAGTGTGTCATGATCATCCCTGCCACGCCATCCGGAATGGCTGCAAAAGATGCACCAGGGCACTATAATCGAGCGGCTGCAACTTTCGTTACCTCGCCGTCAATGTAAACTAGGGTCATCCAGTCACTCTTGACAAATACCCAAAATAAATCAAATCTACAACTCAAATGTCCAAGTCACTAAAATCAGAAAATATCTAACCAATATAACATAATAATTCTACAAAATAATAACTCATAATCCATGTCAAATCGTAATATGCATCCAAAAACAGCTTCACTAATAATCACAAGATAGTTTTCTAGGAAACTCCAAATCCAGAAATCTATGCCAAAACATATTCTATAGAGAATATATGTATATAATCCAAAATAATATCTGAAGGAAACAATCATGATTGTGGAATTGTCCGGAATCAAGGGAGCTGAAATGATACAAGAAAATCCACTGGATACTCCATAAATGCTGAAACATCCCATCTCTGAGTCCTGGTGAAATCTTCATGCTGCAGCGATCAAGCCAACGCTCGAAGAGGGTGATAAGGATACTAAGTCAACACAAAGTCAATGCACGAAAAGGATAACAGGAAATCAAACAAGACGAAACACCGGTAGAGAGTCCAGAACCCAAGATAAATAATATAGTAACCCAAAGATAAGACCAGACATCGTCTTACCTGATAAAGTGATCGACATGACCAACTACAGGACCATGCCTCTCAAAACAAGGAATAATGGTAGATGACAACGAATAAGACAGGACAATGCAAGATAGGTCCAGGTAGAGATGGGGACCAGTTCATAAGTTCAAAGGAGCGAAGGACAAGTGTAACAAGTGGGAATACCAAGAAATAGTGGACTGAGATCAATAATCATGTGATACCCAACAAAATCTCAAAACGAGACCTGCATGGGCCACCACTAAAACCATGTAACGCCCCAGTTCCGGAATACGGGGACGTACACGGCCAGCTACACCGTATAAGGTACGAATACGCTATACGGTGATGACGGCTGTCCAGTCTGGTTGGGTATCCTAGCATGCAATCAATCTATGGCCTAAATCGATCTCATATCCACAGGTAAATCACAATGAAACAATATCAAGAGAGAGAATCATATGGAAAGCAGGGAATACTCATATGAAAATTAGGAATCTACAATACAGAATAATAATGTAGACAAGTATACCTTCCCACAGTTCCTAGCATGGTCTGGAACTGAAGCACACCCTCCAAGTCAAGTCTGGAAGATCCACCGGGTCGGTAGCAGAAAATCTGGGAACAATCCAGGGTTGGTCAGGCCAACCGTAGCAAGTACCAGAAAGGAAGGCTCAAGGACGGGCGAAGAAAACCAGCAGGATAAATATGACAAGAATAACATATAAAAACAGTAAATAAAGGTAAGGGATCGTGCGGTACCAACGCACGATAACAATCCACAAGTATAGTACAGCTAACACAATCACAACCTCCCTAGCATCCACTAATCCCTGCATTGCCAACTGGAATCAATAACAGCCGGCTAGCAGGCAACAAGCCAAACAACACAGAAGGACAAGCGGCCACACAATGCCTACGGCTTGCTATTATTAACTAACTAGGGTTATCACAGGCCTAAGTACTAACAAGATGCAATGAGACTTCAAAGTCCAGCTCCTGCTTGCTACTACCCGAATGGCCCCAGCAAAAGAAAAAGATAGATATAGCAGGCACACTGCAGTAAGATACATGTGCCCTAAAGAAGTAGTGCCACACTCGACGGAGGGCTGGGAATGCGCTCATCTCGACGGATAGCAACAAATCCCTAGTATATATATAGATACATAGGGCCGGGGCCAGACAAGCAACAGGTCACTGGGAAGTCCCCATGAACTACATGATTAATCTAGTTATTAGCCTAGTCAGTTTCATTATGGATCCCTGACCGTGGTACTCGGGGATCCATGTCCTAGACATGATGCAAGACAAGACTGGACTGGTGATTTATACAAGCACAATCAAGAGAAATCAACCACGGTGTCAAGACAAGGTCATACCTAGCAAGTCAGGACTGGCTGTCGCAACAGCGGTCAAGAGTAAACATGTCATGTCAAGAGTACTAGTCAGGAGTGCGCCACCACGGGCCACTATCAAGAATCAAGAGTATACATGCCAGGTTTACTGTCAAGTCCAGAGTGCTAGTCAGGAGTGCACCACCACGGGCCACTACCAGGAATCAAGTCAGGTCCAGGTCATCGTGTAACACCAGGAACAAGGTCAAACCTATCAGTCACAAGAAGTCACATGCCCAAATCGTGACATGGATATCGAGTCGGGTACAAGATCACGATCTCTACTATAATAGCCTGTCAAGTACACATGGGAACCTACACCTCAAATCATCAAGTCGGTCCATCCACCAGATCAATCTAGCAAGAGTCTCCCATCCATGATGGAGTGAATATCACGTCAATAAAAACAACCACCAAGTACCAAGCTCATTCCCCTAACAATGCTAGGCCCTCTGACTCACAAGAATCCTCCAAGTCAATGATCACAAGCCACTAGAAAACAAGCCCCTCAACTACCAAGACACAGCAATCAACCAGGTTCTCCAACTACCGAAATACACAAAGGTACCAGGTTTTGGGCGTTTGGGAAGTCGAGTAAAAATCATATAATAATACCCTCGATATTCTCCTCGTTCCACGAAATAATCGAAATCACCAAAATCCAAGAATCCACATAGATCCACCAAGTCAATATCCCAAGATCGTACTCTCCATAATACTCAATCCTCAGTCATATCCACAAGTCACATCTCCCAATACATAGGACAACTGTCAGCTCTATCTGGCAGACGAGGACAACCCCTAGGATGAAGGGTCAGGGGACAAGAGTCCGGTAATAAATGCCGCCGGAAGTGGCAAGGATTACATGGACCGCTCTGGAGCAAATCCACAACCCTTAAACCAAACAAGGACCAGGGTTGCAGACCGTCTCCCGAGTGGAACCGCTCTCCTTACGCTATCCGACGGACAAGACATGTCAAGACGCTAGGCGACTAATCTAGTCGGGAGTCTACCCGGCAGGCAATGGGATCAGGTATACTATACCAAGACATGTAAGAGCCCAGTCCAGCAAACCAAAGGAAGGGTTCTGCCCAATCCTTCGAACCAAATTCCCGATCGGGAATTCTGGAAAAATCCGGCAGAGTCTCCTTTGTATTCTGGACGGGAGCTCCCAGCAAATTGGGGCTAAAACCACTCGGCGCAACCCGCCGCAGAATCACAGTCGCAGGCTCGTAGGCTGAGAACACTAAGTCTCAGCTACCAGTAGCACTACGATGCGTACTGGAAACAAGTCGAGAGCCGAGAACACTAAGTCTCGGCCTCCAGCAGCACTACGATGCGTACTGGAAACCAATCGAACCCGAGACCACTAAGTCCCGGCTTCCAGCAGCGCTACAATGCGTACTGGGCGCCAAGCCAACATGCATAATAAAATAACCGCCTCGCAGGGCGCATCACAGCACATGCTCGTAATTCTAACCCAAGCGCAATCACAGCCATAAGAATAGTTCGCCAAGCCGTTACCCGACCGCGAGTCGGACACGGGGCATATGGGGACAATCCATACATGTGAGTCGTGCTCGTGTCCTCGGAGGTGTGGATGACCCATCCGAGTCGCCCGATACGGTCTATCCCGGTATCGGACCAAGCTAGTCTAGGTTATCATGGCAGTTCTACTACTAGGCTACACTAAACATGGTTATAAAATTTACAAGTGCAAATTAATTAAATGAAATAAAAATCCAGGAGAGAGGGCAAGAGCCGTCGATGAGCAAGGGATACTTGCCTAGAGGGCTCGGCTAGGTAAGCAAGTCTTCGGCAGTCGCGATCCAAGGTGGCACGCCAATCGAGGTCCTCAGAACACACAATAAACAATCATTAGTACCAATAATAAAATAATAGAAGAAATCACAGGGGATGGAGGAGGCTATACCGTGTGGGTCCCGCAAGCAGTGCAGGGATCTGGCACGAAAACCGAGGTACGCGGATCGATACGGGCACGCAAACCGAGACGCGCACGTATATCGAGACGCGCACGAGAATCGAGGTGGCACGAATATCGAGACGAGCGGAAAACACGTGCACGTAAATCGAGACATGCACGTAGATCGAGAAATCACGAATATCGAAACGGCGCACGAATTACGCGACACGCAAATCAAGACGAGCACGTAAATCGAGACGACCCAAGTCCAAGGAGCACGTAAATCGATACGGCACACAAATCGATGCGTGCACGCAAATCGAGGCGGCACAGGTCACGAGGAAGGCACAAAGGCCGAGGCACAAAAACCGAGGCGGTGCACAAATCGAGATGGCACGGTGCCCGAGGCAGCGCGGGGCTCGAGGCGTCCCGCTGCCCAAGGCAGCACGTGGGTCGAGGTGCACGGAAAACGGGACGACACACAAATCGAGGCACACATCCCGAGAAGCACGGGGAACGAGGGATCACGCGAATCGAGATAGCACGCAACCCAAGCAGCGCGGGGCCCATAGCGTCCCGCTGCTCGAGGCGTGCACGGAGCTCGAAGCACGCAACTCAAGGAAAGGCACGGAGCACAAGGGCTCGCTGCCCGAGAAGCACGCAGGCCGAGAGGGCTCGCTGCTCGAGCGGCGCGGGGCCCAAGGGCGTCCCGCCGCTCGAGGCGGTGCTGGCCCGGGCGCGGCAACGGCACGGCGGTGGTGTTGACCGCCGGGGAAAAGAGGAAAGGAAGGGGGCGGAGGAGAGCGGGGCTCACCGGGGCTCGGCCAGGTGGGGCTGGTCGCCGCCGGCGGAGAAGACAGGGAGGGGGAGATCGGGATCTCTCGCCGGCGGAGGGGAGTCGCGTCGGCGGAGGGAGGCAGACGACAACAGCAGCAGGGGGCAAGGAAGAGGAAGGGGCGGAGGAGCTCACCGGAGGGGGTTGCCGGCGGAGAGGGAGGCGGCCGGAGCTGGGGGCTCGGCCAGGCGAAGGTGGCCGGAGTCCATGGCGGTGGCGGCGATGATGGTGCTGGCAGCAGCGAGGGGAGGCGGAGGTGATGGCGACGATGATGGTGGTGGTCGTCGCGGATGCCACGGAGGCGGCGGTGGCCGGCCATGAAGATGGTGGTGGAGGGAAGCAATGGTGGTGGCGGTGCTGGAGGGTGATGGCGGCGGTGGAGATGGGCGGCCGGAGTCGACCGGGAGAGGGGAGACGAGGTGGTGGCCATGGAGGGGGCAGGGAAGAGCAGGAGAGGAGAGAGAGAGGGAGCTCGGGAAGAGAGTGAGAGGGCTGAAGAATTTTGGGGGAGGGGGCTGGTCCAGGGAAGAGAGAGAGAGGGGAGATTTCGGGAGAGAGAGAGAGGGAAAGGTGAGGGAGGAGAGAGGGAGTGGGTGAGTGATGTGAGGGGTGATGTGAGGGGGAGTAGATATTTTGGGAGGGTAGTTTAGGAACAAGAAAATAAATAATAATAATAATAATGAGGATAAATTTGCCTCCAAGAAAATAATAAAAATTTCAAAAATACCCCAAAATTAAAATTCTCCAATTACAGCAAAATACGTATTTTAAAATAGGAATATCACATCTATGGCTCCGGAGAGGATTATAGTTATAGGCGCTTCAGGAGGTCGAGGCACGTGTGTCACTCCCCGATCCCAATATACGTATTTGTTACATGTTTATGTATATGGTATTTGGTATCTGTACACGTGCACCTGCGATCCTGTATTTTACACCCAGTCTAGGCATGGGACAGTATCCCGTCGCGGAATTGTGTGTCACCCCTTGTCCTTGTTTGGTTGTAGGTGTGGTTCACTACTTCAATAATAGGATTCCTGGACCGTGTTGTGACTAGGATTTTATTTATTTAATTAATTTTTAGTTATAGCATGTAACAATTAACATGTCATATTAGCCACATGGCTAGGGCATGCTAGGATTAGGGTTTTTATGAGCCAACCCACCCACTATAAATATTCTCTTTCTCTCTCTCTCTCTCTCTCCTTATTAGCCCTCATTTATTTCCCTCAACAAATTTTAGGCAAGTACACCTTGTTCAAATAGAGAGGTTTCTTGTATTTTCATTTCTTAATTTTTTTTTCCTTTCTAGATTGTGTAGATTTAAGTTTCTAAAACTAGGATTTATGGGTTTTCGTGGTTTTGATCTATCAAATTTGGTTGTTTTCAAAAACTAATTGTTCCATGTTGTAGAAAATTTGATTTCATTCAATTTTGATTTTTATTTCGCCCGATTCCGAGTCCTATAGCCCAAGTTTTGGACATTGGAAGTTTATAAAACTCCATGTCCAAAAGCTTGCTGCTGGTAGGGACGATGACCCTCCGCACGCGAGCTTCGTGCCTCGCGCCATCTTTCGTACAGGCCCTCGGGTGCTATGCACCTTCCACGTGCTCCTTCGCGCGTTGTGCGCCATTCGCACACATTCGCACGTTGTGCGCCATCCGCGCGCGCCTTTGTGCTTTGTGCACCATTCGTGCGCTATGTATCATTCGTACGCCACTGTGCGCGATACGCCATTCGTGCACTGTAACTGCATGTTTCCAAAAATGTGGGTAACTTTGTCATTTTACAAATTGTTATATATTGTAAATATTAATTAGGAATACTGTAAGGATTATTAGATTATTTGAGTTTTTGTTAGTCGGGTTAGGAGCTAGTCTAGATTTTGACTTGAGTTAGTGACCCGGTTAGACTAAACACTAGTTGAAGCCCAAGGATTAGTTAGGCATGGCCCACAAATCTAACTCATCAGGCTAGTGTAATTAGACTAATCCCACATGACCATTTAGTTCAATTAGAGATTAGGTTTTTGTCCAAAATGGCCCCAAACCTTCACATGCAACTAAATACCCAAATGACAACTTAAAGGACATGTTTGGTATTTTTCTCTAACCTAGGATGTCATGGATGGCCAAATAGGAGATGCTCCCTTTATTCATTTTATTTAGTTCAAGCCTCTATCTTCCATTGCTAGAGTTCTTTCTAAAGGAAGAGCCTTCCCACCCTTAATTTTACTCCTAATCTCACTCATTCCTCTACCATTATCCTCATTCTCTCTAGAAGGAAGTGCCTACAAGGAGCTAGGAGCAAGGAGAAGAGTCTATTTGCTAAGGAGTTTTCATGTCAGAATCGTGTCCTTTGGATTATTCATTGAGAATCCACTCTCAATAGGTATAACACTCTCTTACCTTGTCATTTTGATTCAAATTTTGATATGGAGCCCATAGGAACTCACCCATGTGTAGGGATGACCCTTAGGATTGATTTAGAGACTCTATTGAGTCTTTATTTGATAATTTGGCTAGGTTTTGTGCCACCCTTGGAAGAAATCCGAGGGTGACACACCAAGTGTTTGTAGGAATGCCTCATAGGCTATTTGGGGGTTTGTTTTCAGTTTTGAGCATGTGTATGGGTAGGTTATCCTTGGTTAGGCTATTATAATGATTTTATATATATATATACAAGCATATAATTGAGTTATATGTTATGTATGCATATAACTACATATCTAATGTATCATGTATATGTTGTAATATGTCTTATAGTAGAGCATATCTCTATAGTGTATATGTATATAAATATGAGTAATGTAACATGGTGGTCTATCTATTTTGTGATGTGGCAGTGTGGGAGGGGTTGATGTTCTGCATAGGTCATGGAGAATGGGGGTTCAAGTAATAGCAGTGTTAGAAGTAGTGTGAGGGGATTTGATGTATGGCCAATTTTGTTAGAGCAACAGCAGGACAGATTGCAGTAGAGGGGTAGCAGCATTGTCTCTGTTGCAAATTGCAGATGGCTCCTCTTAGCCAAGTCTGTGGCAATAGCATGTAGAGAAGGGCACTAGGCCATGCTGCACACAGCAGCAAATGGCCCTGGGCCTTGGAACCCTGCTGGACTACTGCAGTGAGGAGTCAACCCAGACTCAGAGCATGGCAGGAAGGGGGCTCCTAGTTGGTATAAGAGCAATAGAGGATAGGAAGGAAGAAGATTTAACCAGCAGCAGAACATAGATATCATGGAAGTGTGTGTGTGTGTGTTGCTCTAAAGAAAGGGCTCAGTTGTAGGTGTACAGAAGTTAAGGGAGGGGCCTAAGTCCAGTTCTGGACTGACTGGGATGAGGTTACATGAGGAAGAAAGTTAGGATATATATATATATATAATATATATATATATATATAAAAAATATTTTATATATAATATATATATATATATATATATATATATATATATATATATATATATATATATATATATATATATATATATATATATATATATATATGTCACGACCCGCACCCTAGAGTAAGGGCACGAGACGTGGGGACGTCCAGCCTACGCCGCAGTGTCGGCGGTAGAACGCTGTCCTAGGTCTCATGCATCTAACAGTATAAGGCTAAGCAGTTTATACTCCCCGAATGGGGGTGACATAGCAGAATGTAAACTCAATCACATCTAAGGTAGAGCATAATGGAAGATAGATAAAACATGAAATCCAAAGGAGATACAGCAGATAGAAGTCTAAGTGTCTAAGATACACTAATCCAGAAATACATCTCAAAGCTCAAATACATTAATCCATAAATACAACTCAAGACAACTGAAAATAAGCTATAAGCAAAACCCTAGCTATCTATACAACCTCTACTGGGTCTCCTCTAGGCTAGCAGGCAACCTCCAAGCTATCTGTAAAATTTTCAATAGGTCCAATCAGGACGGGAACGAGCACATATCTCTCAAACAGTTCATAGCAAGTTAGGAGTATAAATCATGCAATAGAGTAAAATACAGGAAGTGCCGAATAGAAGTACGAGTAAACAGGAGATATTTTATAACTGAAAGTAATACATGATAGTAGAGACTATAAGTAGCTACGTGATTTAGAGTACAATATGGTTATGTAACCGGCTTAGGGGCACATGAATACAACTAAGAGGCACATGAATACAGCTACTGGGGATAATGATCACATAACCAATTTTACTCACCCCGCCCTAATCAATACACAATGATCCATTCAAGTTACGTTATAGGCACATGAATACAGC
>JANAVB010015698.1:77500-98944 GCA_029216955.1 Iris pallida
TGCTAGTAACCTAGAAGATTTGTGGGGGAGGATATGAGTTAGCTTGGTTAGTAAATGATGTGTGTTAGATTGAATGTTAGGATACCCATTTAGAGTATCAAGTATTCATGTTGTGTATGTGTCTCAGTAGACAAAAGTATCTATAACTATCTAAATGAGTGTGTCTAGATAATATATACCATGTAAGGATGTATCATAAATTAAATAAATAAATATATATATATATATATATATATATATATATATATATATATATATATATATATATATATATATATATATATATATAGTATGGTAACCTATATGCATGTATATGCAATGTTTGACTTATAGAAGTGGGTATTATAGAGGAGAGGCAAAGGGTTTAATATATACATGTAGGCAAGCTAAGACTATATAGGGTATTATTATAGGTAATATACTACTATATAGAGAATAGTCTAATGAGCCTACTCCTTTACTGAGAGCAGCAAACCCTAGAAACTTAGGGTATGGATACCATAGCTTGGATACACAAACAACTTAGAAAGGACTAATTTGGCTAGTTTGACTTAAAGTTGACTAGGTTTGACCAATTGACCTAGAATTGACCAATTAACCTAGAATTGACCTATTGACCTAGAAATTGGCTAGTTTGACTGGTTCTCAAATTCAAACTTGATATTGACACAATATTGCCTATTTAGGTCTTCGGGACGTCGTATCGGACGTCGTTGATACTATACACAAGTTTGCAGGCGAGTACATTCTCTGATAATATTTCTGTTTTATGATATCGTCTATGTTTCTTGTATTTAGTGTAGATAACCTTGTTCTCTTGACACATTGTTCACACAGATTGGTATTTGTTTGGATCCCGTCATGAGATGTTATTCCTTGTATTCCTTGGTATATCTTGTGCGAACCTTGTCCTTGTTCCTTGTGCATTGTATAGACACGATTCCTGTAAAGGCTCGTGACCTTCTCAGGGAATCCGTGTCATAACGTATCATGGTTGATCCACTATACTGGTCGGGGGGTATTAGCGTAGATATGTGATCAATACCCTCTTTGTATCAAGTCTTGAACCTTCAATAATGTTAATCATATACCGCACGTATGATTAACCAGGCCAACTCTTATATCATGTTCCTAAGTCGATCACATTTTGAAACTAGTGCTAACTCACATAGATAGTAGTTTCCTAATTCTTGTACATGATATACACTGTTCTCTTGCTCTTATATTCATTTACAGTCTTGATATGACTTACCATGATTCATGTACGTATCACTTTACCTTGTATATTCTCTCTATTTACTGCTACATATTCTTTATCGTCTAACTAGAACTGTTATTGGAGATTTGTGCTCCTTCCATCCTGACTGGATATTTTGACAAAATTTTATAGATTACGACGATGACAAGTGTCCTACCTACTATAGTCCTCATGACGTAGTGGGCGTAGACCAGGAAACCTTAGACCAGCAGGGGTTAGTTCCAGTCGATGAGGCACTAGTGGTAGCTCAGTTAGATTAGTTTGGTACTGGACTTTGTCTCCAGATAGCACTTGGCATGTTTATTTTAGAATTATATTTGAATTGTTGACTCTGAGACTCTGGACTTGTATTATTTATGTATTAGATTTTGGATAATATTTTCATATCTTGTTGTCTTTACTTTTCGTATCTTCTATCTTTCTTAGAATATTGTGATTGATTATATATTGTCATTGCTTGACCATCTCGACAGGTTTGATATTATAATTGTTGTTATATAGTAGACCTAGACAGCGTTCTATGCCATTTCTATGGCGTAGGCTGGGACGCTTTCACGCACTCGTGCCCCTACTTTGGTGCGGGTTGTGACACATTTTTAGTGTGGCCCATGCAGGTCAAAAGTCACAATTAGTGTAATGTCGTAATGGTGCACGACTTAGAGTACTGCTACGAGCCTGCTATAGGTTTAGAAGATATAGGCTATAGGCTAAGGATACTCAATCACAGTTAGGACTACTTGAGAAGATTCTAGGGAGGACCCTTGATAATCTCATAATAAACTATTTCGAAATTTGATTCCAACTGTTTCTGTTGCTTCTTCCTAGTCCGTGGTTGAATTGATTCTTGGTGTTCATTGATTTTCTACCAGGATAAACCTTTGGACTAATTTGCCTCGGTTATGGAATCTAAGTCTTCCACAGCCACATTATCTGGCATGGCGAAGATATAGGGTCTGATTTTAGATGTATTTCTCGGATTGTGGGAATTTAAGGTTTTCGTAGCCAAGCATTCGGCAATGCAAAAATGTTAGATACCACGATATTAGAGGTATGTACCTTAGTTGCAGATCCAATGGTTTATTGCAGCCATACTTACTGGCATGACGAGGATTCCGATAACTTGATTCTGGGTAGACGGATATGGTTATTAGATTATAGAATAGATACCCTATAGAGGGTATCCTAGTATAATGGAGTAGGTATCATTGGAGATGTTACTTGGGTATCTTGGAGAAGAGAGTGAGAGCTAGACCACCTGTGGCGCAGCATCATGTCCCGCACTAGCAGCGGGATATACCCCGACATGGCAGGGCTTTTGCGATGACGGTTGAGGAGACCCACACTACAGGTGATGGACTAGGAGGTTAGGTCTTATTTTCCTTCTTCCCTATTTCATTCTACCAATTGATTGTTTTATTGATTTCTTAGTACCTTTAGCTCGCATATGTGATGTCATGCTAGATTAATAGAAAACCCAATGGAGACTGCAATAATATGACACTGTAGAGACAAAAACCATGCATGTTTGTTCCCTTTTCCATATAATTGCATGTTGTATAACATTGTATATAATTTGTATACTTTGATTGTTGGAGGCTTGACCTAGAGAAGTACAAATTTCAAATTGTGAGGGCAAAATTTTTCTAGGGGGTAGGATTGTAACTGTCTGTTTCAAAAAATGAGGGTAACTTTGTCATTTTACAAATTGTTATATATTGTAAATATTAATTAGGAATATTGTATGGATTATTGGATTATTTGAGTTTTTGTTAGTCGGGTTAGGGGCTAGTCTAGATTTTGACTTGAGTTAGTGACCCGGTTAGCCTAGACACTAGTCAGAGCCCAAGGATTAGCTAGGCATGGCCCACAAACCCAACTCATTAGGCTAGTACAATTAGACTAATCCCACATGACCATTTAGTTCAATTAGAGATTATGTTTTTGTCCAAAATGGACCCAAACCTTCACATGCAAACAACGACAACTAATTACCCAAATGACAACTTAGAGGGCATGATTGGTATTTTGGTTAGGCTCTAACCTAGGATGTCATGGCCGGGCATATATGAGACACTCCCTTCATTCATTTCATTTAGTTCAAGCCTCCATCTTCCATTCCTAGAGTTCTTACTCAAGGAAGAGCCTTCCCACGATTAATTTCACTCCCAATGTCACTCATTCCTCCACCATTATCCTCATTCTCTCTAGAAGGAAGTGCCTACAAGGAGCTTGGAGCTAGGAGCAAGGAGCAAGGAGAAGGGTCCATTTGCTAAGGAGTTTTTGTGTCGGAATCGTGTCCATTAGATTATTCATTGAGAATCCACCTTAATAGGTATAACACTCTCTCACCTTGTCATTTGATTCAAATTTTGATATGGAGCCCATAGGAACTCACCCATGTGTAGGATGACCCTTAGGATTGATTTAGAGACTCTATTGAGTCTTCATTTGATAATTTGGCTAGGTTTTGTGCCACCCTTGGAAGAAATTCGAGGGTGACACACCAAGTGTTTGTAGGAATACCTCATAGGCTATTTGGGATTTTGTTTTCAGTTTTGAGCATGTGTATGGGTAGGTTATCCTTGGTTAGGCTATTAGAATGATTTTCTACATATATTCATGCATATAATTGAGCTACATGTTATGTATGCATACAACTACATATCTAATGTATCATGTATATATTGTAATGTGTCTTATAGGAGAGCATATCTCTATAGTGTATATGTATATAAATATGAGTATTGTAACATGGTGGTTTATGTACTTTGTGCTGTAGCAGTGTGGGAGGGGTTAATGTTTTGCATAGTTATGGAGAGAATGGGGCTCAAGTAATAGCAGTATTAGAAGTAGTGTGAGGGGATTTGATGTATGGCCGGTTTTGTTAGAGCAACAGCAGGGCAGATTGTAGTAGAGGGGCAGCAGCAGTGCCTCTGTTGCAAATTGCAGATGGCTCCTCTTAGCCATGTCTGTGGCAATAGCATGCAGAGCAGGGCACTAGGCCATACTAGACACAGCAGCAAATGGCCCTGGGCCTTGGCACCCTGCTGGCCTACTGCAGTAAGGAGTCAACCCAGCCTCAGAGCATGGCAGGAAGAGGGCCCCTAGTTGGTATAAGAGCAAGAGTATAGGAAGGAAGAAGATTTAACCAGCAGTAGAACAAAGATATCATGGGAGTGTGTGTTGCTCTAAAGGAAGGGCTCAGTTATAGGTGTGCAGAAGTTAAGGGAGGGGCCTAAGTCCAGTTCTGGAGTGACTAGCATGAGGTTACAAGGGAAGAGAGTTAGGATATAATATATATATATATCTATATATATATATATATATATATATATATATATATATATATATATATTGATAGATTGTAGATGTGTTGTTAGATAATCAAATAGATGTAGATATAGAGGAATAGTTATAACAGTAGAGAGAGAGAGAGAAGAGGTATCAGAAACCTGGAATAGGAAGATAGTTCTGTCCTGGTTCAGGGTTCATCTCTGAATGGTCATCTCTTGCATACTACCAATCCTTCATATTATAACCCTTCATTGTTAATGTGATGTTTTTTTGGCATTTCCTTCTTAAATGTTTATTTAGGACATGCTTCATGCTTCATCTTAGGACTCTCTTTTTGTTATCAGTAACTTGGTCATCCTTGTATCTCATCCTATCTGATGGAAGGACAAATTTGAGTAGGTAAGATTTTTGGGTGTTGTGCTATGTGTTGTGTAAGGGCAATGGATAGGAAGGAGGGATATATGTATGCTGTGTATTAGAAGGATTATGGGTGTTATCCATATATATATATATTTTTATATATATATATAATATATATTATATATATATATATATATCTATATATAATATATATATTAATTTTATATATAAAAAAAATGTTATATATATATATATATATAATATATATATATATATTATATATATATATATATATATATATAATATATATATATATATATATATGGGAGCGGATCAAAAGCCCCCTTAGAAAACCTCCTAAAAACTCCCCCTACTCTCGGCCGTAATTTAATGTTAATATTAATGTTAATATTAATGTTAATGTTAATATTAACATTAATATTAATGTTAATATTAATGTTTATGTTAATATTAATTTTTATTTTTATTTTTATATAATGTTAATGTTAATATTAATGTTAATGTTAATGTTAATATTAATTTTAATGTTAAGTTTAATGTTAATTTTAGTATTTAATGTTAATATTAACATTAATATTAGCATTAACATTAATATTAATATTAACATTAAATTACGGCTGAGAGTGAGGGGGGTTTTTTAAGGGGGGCTTTTGATCGCTTCCTATATATATATATATATATATATATATTATATATATATATAGATATATATATATATATATATATATATATATATATGTGAATGTACATATAGGTATTTGGACTAATATGAGTGTAGATAGATGGATGAATAGAAGGAAAGGAGAAGTGTAACAATGGTATGTTCATATAATTATATATGGTACCAGTTGTGTGGGTTGGAGTTTCTAAGACATTAGAAGGGTTTGGAAGGTTTTGGGTAGTAGCAGAAGCTAAGATATTGGGTTTTGGAGTATCAAATGATACTTGATACCTGGGTATGGCAAAGAATAATGTGGAGAGTGATGATGGAAACATCAAACTTAGAATTTAAGTTCATATAATAAACTTGAACTATACAGCATCAGTATAGTTGCTATACCAGCAGCTGTGTTAGCACATGGCCCCTTTGGCCATGTTTAGTTATAGGAAAGGGTATATGTGTTAGAAGTTAGCATATGAAAGTAAGGAAGCAGGGCACTAAGGTTTAAACATAAAGAAGATTTGGGGCTCAAATGGAAATGGAAATAGCAGTAGTTTGTGCACAGGTTTTTGGCAACAGCTGCTGCATCTGGCTGGCCTGATAGCATGGGTCTGCAACAACAGTAGCAAGCAAGCCTAGCCTTGCTAACAACAGGGAAGTTAAGGCAATGTGCAGGTTAGAAGCATCATCTGATACTGATACATGGGGTAGCAGATGGTCAAGTTTAAGAGCATGGGTTTAGGGTTTAGACATTAGGATATTAGGATTGGGTTTGAGGTAGGTTAAGGGTTTTCCCTTTTGGGCCCGATCCTTGTGGCAAGTGCCAAGGATTGGAATGTCAGTTTGGGGCAGCATATGGTATAGCTACAGTGAAGCAGCAATGTGCAGTATGGCTCAGAGTTAGGCCATTGGATTTGGTCATTGGCAAGTGGCATTATGATTCTGCTAGTAACATGTAACGCCCCAGTCCCAAAATACCTAAGACTAAGTGCGAAGACATGCCAGCTGCATACATACGAAGTATACTCCAATATATGGAATCCTCGTATGTATACATAAGCTGTAAAATACAACAACCATGGTAACTAAATCTCATCCATAAAATCAAAAGAATATGATAAATCAACTCATGAATTATTCTTTTTAAACAAGACGTTGGGCGAAGACAAATCCACTACCAACCAATTTAAAAGAAAAGTAATACATGGCAAATGGAATGGTTTGTCGAGAGTACAAGGAAAGATCCAAGATACGTCATCTTCGAAGGAAATAAGAAGATCACAACCTCAGCTAGAATACCTAAAAATATCACAGAAGCACGCACCTGGAGATCACCAGGTCCTCAGAGGGATGTAACAAGATACATAAAGAACATGCCATATAAACTGAATACAAAATATGCCATAAAGTCACAGACTAAAGGTAAAGTTTTCCAACCATAACACGGCCCAATATCTCATCATCAAAACAGTAAACTACTCCTACACCAAACAAGGACAAGGGGTAGTATACTATTCGCGATGTGATATTGTCCCATGCCATAACTTGAATGAGATGTGACATAACATTAAATAAGGTCTCCTAACCATTCTAGCATGCAATTTAGAAGACACCACAATGTATGGGCAGGTGAAAGCTGACTCCCCCAGGACAAGGTAACAACTCACAACACGAACATGTCAAGTACCAATACTATCAGCCGACGTAACTCGAGGCTAGCGGCCCACGTGACCCATCAGTCCACATAGCTCGAGGCTAGTGATCGTCGCGACACGACTACCGTAATACGCAGTTACTACGACTTTTGCATTTGGGTAGCCCATACATCTAACTGTCTTCACCCTTTCAAGAGTCATTTTCAAAAGATAGTCCGCTAAGACTAGGTCCACATGCATATTAAAATTCAAGCAAGAAAAATAATTGAAAGCAAAATAAAGTAACTATAAACAACAAGTTAGGGATCCAACTAAAAATAAACAGGAAATAAATATGCAGTAATCAAATAAAGAAATGCAACTAATTATAAGCAGTAAAAAAGGCAAGGTATCTTGCCTGAGGTTGTGTGCAAAAGGGTGACGTCCAATAGCTCGAACCGTTAGAATAGTGAAGCGATGAAAGCCAAATCCCACATACGTCCTCGGATGCTGAAATAACACCACAAACGTGTTTGAAATAAAAGATATGTTTAGGAAATGCCTGTCCAAAAGTCCAATTCTTGAACAGGGGCGAAATCATAATTTCGGGTCAAAACGATGTTCGCCATTGGACCCGTTTACACCGAAACACGTACCAATATCTATGGTCTATAGAGTCATCAAACTATATGTCTACGGATCCGATTTGAGGAGGCAAACTCAATGGTATGTCCAATTTTGGATTTCGATGAGCTTTACACAATTTTGCCCGTTGGAGCGGTCGCGGGCTCGCCAAATAGGCGTTCTAGTCGACCTTCTCAGAATCGGACCAAACTTGGCATATATGACCAAAAAATGATACGGTCCTGCTGGCACAAGTTTCGTCTCGATTTGACGAACGTGCACAAAGTAATTAGGGAATTTGCAAAGTGGCCGATACGGTAAATTTCGACGGATACGCATCAAAGTCGTCGCGCACACGCAACCAATTTGAATTTCGTCAAAGCCCACACGTCTGCGAAGTCGATATGCATCTTTCGATACTTTCGGTTCGTCTCGTTTGGAGGGACACCCATCGTATCAGAGAAGAGTTTTCTAATTTATACAGTTTTTGAAACAATTTCTCGTGCATATTCACAACCAATTGTCTTTTCATATATTTAACGAAATCATGATCTACAAGTTGCATTTTAATCCTGTATATGTTGTCTTGGACTGTTTAAATTTAGATTTCAAAAACTGGCATCAGGTCGGCCATAGGTGGCCTTCTAAGTTGCGGGTTGGGACAGCCGTATTACTCTGTTTTCGAATAGATTTTTCCTCGACTTCGTGTCAATTTTTGGGCGAACTAATGCACTATAATATAATATATTTGAATGAAATTATAGTCGTACATGTTATGAATATACCAGAGAAAATGATTCACAAAACGAACCGTCGTACGCGGAGAACTCGGGCAACGAAGTTGGCTCTGTGTTCGCTGCTGTCGCCTCTGCTCTGCGGTTTCTGCGGCTGCTATACTCGGCCGCGCCTGGCCAACGGCTCCAGCGGCATGACAGTGGCTGCATACGCGTGGCTTCCAGGGCGGCGATATTAGGTTAGGGTTTGGGGTCCTTCGACAGTTCTCAACATATGCGCAGGAGGGGGTCGGGTTTGGGATTTATGAGGGGACCGGTTCTGTGATATATGAGGGGGCGGTTCTGTGATATACGAGTGGGATCGAGTTTGAGGTCTACTATTCCCGGAAGGGAACAATAGCACCTGAATTTTGTTTTTGTTTTTTTTACTCAAATCCTTCAAATTCTAAAATGATTTAAAAATCTATAACATCTTATCAAAACATATTTTATACGTGTATTTATTAACTATAAAATATTATATATTATAACCACCACATTTTTAATTTAGGGATATTTTGGTCATTTTGTAATTATTATATTATTTATTAATTTATTGAATTCATGTATTGATATGTGGTTTTGTTTGATGTTTGTGTAGTATAAATGGGTTTAACTTAGCCAACCTTGACTAGAAGCCTAATATAATAATTAGAATTAATTTGACCTTGTAGGAATTGTTTATAATTAATTAGTTATTTTAGAATGTTTTAAATGAATTTTAGTCATTTTAGCCTTTTTAGCCATTTTGGCTATTTTGTGATTTTCTAGATATTTGACTTGTGTTGTGCTAGCAACTGGTTTAACCTTAGTGGACATTGTATAGGAGCCTAACCATGTCTTTGAATTTATTTTTCACCTATTAGAATTTATTTAGGGCTTGGGTTCAATTTAGAAGACTTTTGGATAATTTTTAAGCCTTTTTGCATGTAGCCTTTTGAGCCTTTTGACTTGGACCTTATTTCAACTTGAGAGGGAGTTGGCCCAAGTGAAACCCTAAACCTAGAAACCCCCCATACTGGCCGGCCACAACAGTACCCTCCTCTCTCATTCATTTGTGAAGCAGCCTCCACAAGTGAAACCCTAATAGATCTTCTCCTCCAAAAATTTCTAGTTTCTTCATCCGGAGTCCGTTTCTCCCCAAATGAACTCCGTTGCACTCATCTAGAAGAGGAGGATTTGCTGGAGTATTGCTAACGAGGAGACGGAGGGAATTGCTTGAGGGAAATCGACCGACACGTCGTTCGAGGAGTTCCGTTTAATAGATTCTCGACACTCAATAGGTAAACCCTTTTCTATCATAGTTATTCGAATTTTCTTTCATATTTGCATCCATATAGGTACCCTAGACTTGCCCATAAAGTTTGGTCACGTTTCGAGTTCGTTTAGTAGCGGTATCGGACATGTGTCGACCCATCAAGGCACGTGTTCGATGAAATGCCGCTAAGAAACGAAACTTGCTATTTTTTATTCTGTCTTCACAAACGTTTAGATAATATTATTTTAAATTTTTTTGTGAAGATGGATCGGAAATTGACACGATTTTGACATCCTAACGGACACGGACACGCGTGCACGAGATCAGTGCACGGTCCCATGCACGCCCTGCAGTCTGTGCGTCATAACTCGACGCACAGAGCTCCGTCTTGCGTGAACTTTTACGAGCATGTAGGAGCAACCTCTGGCCACATATTCGTAAAATTTCATGATGTTTTGTCTAGTGAGCGTGGAGTAATCGCGCGTGCACTGGTCGGCTGAACTGTGCACTCGGGCTAAAATTCGCCGCTGACACGGCCTTCGTACGCGAACACGGCACGTTGAGGACCCGTACCAGGAGTTGGAACACGTAGCCCTATACCTAGACTACCCAGGGACTTGATCCTAAGTCATGGAGTGGCCCGACGTGCCAGCCACGAGCGACGAACCGCATGCACGAGCAGCACGCACGCTTACGCGCGCGCAGCCGCATGCTGTTGCGCGAGCCGCTGTGTCGCGTCGCTGCGACTTTGTGTCATGTCGACGTGTCCTAGACCTACCCCGACCCTACCTAGCCATGTGCACAAGCACGAGGCTTCTCGTTGCGCGTGTGACGCGCAATCGAGCGAGAACACCCTCTTCGACACGCGAAATCGGTTTTCCGATACGCATTCTCTGGACCCGACATGGACATGGTTTCGACTCCGGGAGTACCCGAGCACGTCCCACGTGTCGAGACCAACGTATTTGCCAAGTTTTGTGAGTTGGTTTGGAGTATTTTGCGTTTTGGGTCGTTTTGTCGAAATTGGATTTTTCGGGTTCAATATTTTGAAATAAAAATGTGATATTTTAATTACTGAGTTTTATGGCGATATTTTCTGAGTTTTTGGTCCTTGGACACTGTTTGAGACTTGTGGGAATCGACTCTCGGGTTGATTCATATTTTCTAGCCATTTTTAGGCATTTATGGAGTTTTACCTATTAGGTGTATATAGATATATATGTATGTATATATATTTTTACCTATGGATTTTTGTTTTATTATATTTTATATAATATATATATATATATATATATAATATTATATATATATATATATAATATAATATTATATTAAATTCCTTATAAATAAATAAATAAATAAATAAATAAATAATAAATAAATAATAATAAATAAATATATTATATATATAATATATAATATATAATCTATATATATATATATATATATATATATATATATATAAAATTCCTTATATGCCTAATTTTGAAAATATGTTTATGTAAGGGTTGAGGCCATGATCTCAGACCTGGAAACTTACTCCGGGTTCGAGATCGACCCTCGTTGGCTTTTATACTTGGTATATACCTATATCTATATTATATCCCTATGTGTATATATATTAATATATTTTTCTATTGATTGTAATAATTTGTACATGGAATATTCTTGTAGACTCATTCTAATTTGTTTTCTCAGATTTAGACCCATAACTAGCAGCCCAACATCGTTCACACTCACAAACCATGTTTCCTTTCATAACTTATTATATGTATATATGTGTAGATATATGTGTAGATATATGTATATATATATATATACATATATCTACACATATGTATAGATATATGTATTTATATGTGTGTATATATATATATATATATATATATATATATAATATATATATATATATTTTTTTTTTATATATATGTATATATTATATATATATTAATATATATATATTATATTATATATTTATAGATATTATATATATATATATCTATATATATATATATATATATATATATTTATTTATTTAATTAATTGTGATGAATGTATAAATATAGGTAATGTAATAATTGCTTGTGATATGACTATAGGAAGTGTTGGGACAAATTAGGATCGTCGTTAGGAGCATAGTTTGGTCGAATTGGCCGACAAGTTGACCAAGTTGACAAAAGTCAACTTTGGATCAAACTTAATCCAAATCGACTCAAACGAACTCCAAATGACTTAAAACTTGAGTATGACCTAGAAATTAGTAAACGGACTAGTTGACTCATAGTTGACCAGGTTTGACCAGAGTTGACCAGAGTTGACCAAGGTTGACGTTGACCTAGAAGGACTTAGAAGCATGTAGAATTGCATTGTAGCCCTTTCTTATAATATGTTAGACCATGTTGTGACTTGTGGTTACCTTAAATAGGTTTCATTACTCCAGTTCAGTTATACATCCTCATCGGCAGCTCGGATTGTCAGGCGAGTACATTCTCTGATAGTTCTATCATTTATTTTAGTCAATTCTATTTGATTCTCGGTTACAAACACGAATTGATATTTTCTGGAATTCATGTATACGACACACATACCTTACTTGTCTAGCCTCTATTACAAGAACCATTACAAGAATCACCTACAAGCACCTTCATGTTCTGGCTAGATTTATTCTCGATTTACGTGTCGTGTTATGGATTCACTCATATTTGTCGGGCGGAGAAATACTCGAGTAGACATGTAAACATTCCTAAATACTCGAACCACCTCCCTGTGAATTATACAAGAACGATAGCCGTCCCACACTTGGCCAGTTTGTGATGTGCCGAATTACCCCTAGCCGTTTACATATCGATCTCAGTATTTTAAAACACACTGTGAGTATTGTCTAGAATCTTTACTAGAATCATCACAAGAACCATTACAAGAATCACCCTACTTGGATCATTGAATGGAATCACACTTGACATATATTGTACCACTGGACTCATATCATATTATTCTAGTTCAGCTAGCTTTTATTTACAGTCTTCATTGACATGATATTCTGTTTCACAACTTTTACTTTCCTTGTTCTTTTACTATAGTTTTACATCTTAAACTGTTTCGAATTCCCATGCTTCATCAATAAAATTGTCTATAATTGTTTTATAGTTATTGTCATTTACTTGGATTTACTTGATGAGATGTATTCGTTCCTGTCCTGACTGGACCTGTTGAAAATATTACAGATGTTAGCCCTGAGGATGTACGCCCTACTCACTATGGATCTGGAGAGGGATTAGCTACCTTTGGCCCCGACTCTTAGGAGTGATCGGAAGACTAGTTTAGTAGACTGTTTTAGATTTCTTTACTGGAACTTGAATTGTAATAATTTGAGAGTTGTCTTATTTTGGGTTGTTTGAGATACTATCATTTAGTAGTCTTTATTGTTTCCTTTTAGTTATAGAATTCTGTGTTATCCTATCGTGCTTAAACTGTGATTGAGTTATATTATTTCTGTACTTATCCTCCGTTCGGAGTAGGGATTTAAGACAAGTACATTATATAATTGCGTGAGTTGGTTTAGATAGTGACCTAGAACAGCGTTCTACCGCCGATTCTGCGACGTAGGCTGGACGTGGTTACGCACTTGTACGCTTACACTGGGTGCGGGTCGTGACATATATTATAACACACATATTTATATATTACAAGATTATTCCAAATAATTTACAATAATATGACTAAAGATAATGTGCTTAATTAATAAAAATAGTTAATAAAATTTAAACAATAATATATATATATATATATTATTATATATTATATATATAATATAATTATATATATAATGAAATAAGAATATTTATAAAATATATATGACCAATTTTTTCTCATAATAAAATTCGTTTTATGTAAAACTCTATATATAATTATATATAGAAGTATATTCATACATATACCACATGTATAATACCATAATTAAATAAAAATAATATAATATAATATAGTAAAAATTTAGGGGGTTTACATCATTTCCAACTTATAACATTATATTAAAATATTAAAATATTAAAATAGCAAAATTTAATGCAAGGGAGGGCAGGTACGTCCATTCGTAACTCGGTTTCCAAAACGATGGAGGAGGCACTAATCACAAGAATTCATATTGTCGTCATATTCTATAAGAAGGGGTATTCTTTACTTAAGGCTAGCTCTACCCAACTTGGCTAACATGGAATTCGTCATTACAAGACTTATGAGGAGGATGATTTCTGAGGAGAGGCTCGAGAATATTGGGCACTTTCGACTGCAGTCAAGGATTTCTAAGTGAGCCTAGATATTGTTACGGCGTTGCTGGTCAATAACTTCTATGGGCGTATTGCAATCCAACATCGTTCATATCGTCCATGCTTTCGACAAGCTGGTAGGAACCTCATGTTTGAGTATAACTAGAATGTGTTGGTTCAGTGGGATTGCAATCTTCGCCTAACATGGGTAACTGAGAGGAGAGGTAGAAGAACATAAGGAAAGAAAAATTTATGGCGATGAGATGTCAATCTATAACAAGTGCAGAACCTTGATATAGTATACGATTAGGTAAGGGTTCAAAACTTTTAAGTCATAATGACAGGAGTATGCGGTTTGTGAAACGAAGGGACTAGTGTTGTGCTTCACCATTAAAGTCACGGTAGGGTTATCAGAAGATATGGATAGAAGTGGATATTATGAGTCACTGATGTATTAGCTAGAATCAATCTATCATTATCATTTGCTAATTCAAGGTAACCCTATGTTTTTTAGAGAGGCTTGCAATCTTATGCGCAACGGGAACTCCCATTCTCGAAGTTTAAAACTAAGACACAATTCAATAATAGAATAAGATTTGAAGAAGCCCGATCGCAATCCTTGTACCTTGGTTGTTGAAATAGCCGCACTATAAACTAGAAATAATATACAATACGAAGAGAAGTCATGTTGGGAGCTCGTGCCGTGATTTGGAGCAATTTGTGAGTGGTGGCTGTATATGCCATTCTTGCATTCCAAAATTTATGAGTTTTACAATAATGACACATGAATCGAGGGTAGCGTGTTTAACACCTCTTATGGCCTAGGCAAGATTATTGTCGAGGGCAACGACTTCTATAGTTCGTCAAGAAATACCTTGGATAACTAACTCCCTAATTTCCTGCTTGTACAAGCTTACTCGTTTACGACTTTAAGGCTACTAATGGCATCAAAGTTAGTACTTTGCGATATTAGCGCTAACTAATAAGTCCAAGTATTTTCCTAGGAAATGATGGGTTAACTATATTAAGCAAGATAACTAAACCATGAAGGGTGTTGCTCCGTTACCAACTAGTATCTTAGCAATAAATGACATATATAGGACAATGCTCTATATGATTGCTCTATATTGCTGCTACGGTTCTACATATTGTCTAATCGACCTGCTCGAGTTATTCTAGCAGGCAATAGGGCTGAGTTGATAAAACATCAATCTTTGGATCTTGGGTTTTATCTATATTGGCTAAACAAGATTCCATAAAAATCAATCTAAACCATTCCTATTAGGTTAGGGTAAACTAGAATGGGTTTTAACTCAAGTGGTTGGGCTAATTTACCAGTCGGGTTGTTTAACTAGGTTCCTTAAGCCTGAAAATGCACCTCTTGTGAATTTTGTGTGGCACACTAGTGGCATGTGCGTAGTGGGCTTCGAGTAGATCATTACCATATATTGGGTCGAAAGATTTGAGTAAATGTTGGATCTCTACTTGCAGTCAAGAAGTACATCGGGGTTATGGTAAGGGTTATAGTTGGTCTTTTTGACATGAAAGTCGTATTATGAAAATATGATACAAGAGGACGTGTTTGGGTGGAACATGATATGCCTACATGAAGGTAGACTCGCCTAGGTCTTGCATGTAAAATTTGTCGGAAGGTAACAACCGGTCTCGTGCTTCGAATATTAATGTCACGGTAGGGGACACCAACAAATCTAAATAAAAAGTGGGAGTTCCTGAGGCATTAATTTATCATCCTAACATAAACCAATACATTCTAATCGATCGATAATACTTGTATATGCTAAAATGTAGAAGGCCTGCAACTTATTCACTCCAGACACTAAGGCATGGTTTTTAGGATTAATGAGGTTAGAAAATTTCAAAGTTGTGATATTGTATCTCGACTTTGATTATGAAGAATAATGCATGATGTAATGGATAATGTGATACAGTAAATATGAATCAATTTCGAGGATCATACCACGGATTCTAATAAATATAAATAATTGCGTACATTGATACATGAGTATATAAGATGGAAGGATCCACTTATCTATAGTACACAAGAGTTATTGACGGGGGTAACGAACTCTATGGTACGTCATATGAAAGATCTCTAACGGCTAAGTCACTTCTTTGATCATAGAATTTTGTTCCTAGAGTAACATCAGTTGAATCTCTAATCTTGGAATAGGTGTCTACCACATTCCTTGCAATGCTTGACCTTATTTTTGGTCTATTTCTCTCTTGTCTAAATTGTGGGGGCCTAGTCAAGTAAGGGTTGAGTTAAGGCATACAGGTTGCTAGTTAAGCCAAGAATCAAGATGAATAATTAGAGGGTCACAATAATTGATTTTTGAGATTAGATAGTCTCCTAGGTTAGTGTTTGACCAAGGGTAAGGTCATAATCATTCTCAGATTCTAGTGACTAGAAGGTCATGATATTAGCTTTAGGGTCGAGGGGAGGACAAGTACTCAAGGCAAGGTTGTAGTCACATGGCCAGCTGATGGTAATTACACTTGTGTATACAACTATCATGGCCATGGGGGATACTCTGTACATATGTACCAAATACGAGCATTCGTCTTTCCAAATCAGTGAAAGACAAAAGCAATAAAGATTCCAAGGATGATGTCATAGAATACAATTTCATGATTCAAGGGCGAATGTATAATTCAAGAGGAATTGTCAGTACAGTCGCGGATGAAATCCTAGATACCTCGATATCTCAATCCACATGGGATGATTAAATGATGAGCGAACCAAATGCATCATGGTTTATTAGACCATAATATACTGATTTTGATTAGACAATATGGTTAGTGGGCGTCCCTAGTATACATATATCCTGAACAAGCTCGATAAAAAAAAGCTTGCAAAACTAGGCTATAAATAGCAACATCATTCATGATATTGCAAAGTATAAGTACGGATATAATGATGAAAGTAGTTATAAATAGTTCAAATTTCACAAAGATCTTAGTCTTGTCCGATGTTCCTGCTTATACAGTCGTCCTACTGGCTCTTGTATCAGGCCGTGGTTGACCAATGGAGTATGGGCTACTAGAACTCTATATTCTAGGCGAACATATCTTCCTACATTAGCATATATTCATTGCCACCCAATTATACTTCATTATTGGGTTATAAGAACGCGGGGTGGTAGGCCGTGGTGCATACTACACAACTTATAAAAGTTAACTATAAGAGTGATTGAGAAATATAACACGTATAACTAGTACGAGTTATCTTTCAAACCTCTCTATCAAGCACAAAGGAAAAAGATACGATTCACTGTGGAAACGAATCAAGCAGAAGAAAATCAAGGTAGTCAACCGAGAGTTCAAAATTGGAATTCAATGGAGGGATCAAGTATGTGAATGAGATCATTAAACTATAATCCTATATATGCAGGCTCACATCGGTACAGTAACGTAATCAAAGTGAGAAACTAGACCTGCATGGGCCACCACAAATACATGCAATACCCAGTCCCAAAATACCTAGGACTAAGTACGAAGACATGCCAGCTGCATACATACGAAGTATACTCCAATATATGGAATCCTCGTATGTATATATAAGCTGTAAAATGCAGTAACCATGGTAACTAAATCTCATCCACAAAATCAAAAGAATAATGATATAAATCAACTCATGAATTATTCTGTTTAAACAAGATGTTGGACGGAGACAAATCTACTACCAACCAATTTAAAAGAAAAGTAATACATAGAAAATGGAATGGTTTGTCGAGAGTACAAAGAAAGATCCAAGATACGTCATCTTTGAAGGAAATGAGAAGATCACGACCTCGGCTAGAATACCTGAAAATATCACAGAAGCACACACCTGGAAAGATCACCAGCTCCTCAGAGGGACGTAACAAGATACATAAAGAACATGCCATATAAACTGAATATAAAATATGCCATAAAGTCACAAAGTATAGGTAAAGTGTCCCAACCATAACACGGCCCAATATTCCATCATCGAAATAGTAAACTACCCCTACAACCAAATAAGGACAAGGGGTAGTATACTATTCTATGATGTGATATTGTCCCATGCCATGACTAGAACGAGATGTGACATGACATTAACTAAGGTCTCCTAACCATTCTAGTATATAATTTAGAAGACACCTCGATGTATGGACATGTGAAAGCTGATTCCCCTAGGACAAGTAACAACTTAAACACGCATACGTCAAGTACCAATACTATCAGCCGGCATAACTCAAGGCTAGCGGTCCACGTGACCCATCAGTCCACATAGCTCGAGGCTAGTGACCGTCGCGACACGACTACCGTAACGCAGTTACTACGGATTTTGATTTGGGTAGACCATACATCTAACTGTCTTCACCCTCCCAAGGGTCACTGTCAAAAGGTAATCCGCTAAGACTAGGTCCACATGCATATTAAAATTCAAGCAAGAAAAATAATTGAAAGCAAAATAAAGTAACTATAAACAGCAAGTCAAGGATCCAACTAAAAATAAACATGAAATAAATATGCACAATCAATAAAGAAACATGCAACTAATTATAAGCAGTAAATAAGGCAAGGTATCTTGCCTGAGGTTGTGTGCAAAAGGGTGACGTCCAATAGCTCGAACCGTCAGAATAGTGAAGCGATGAAGCAAAATCCCACATACGTCCTCGGATGCTGAAATAAACACGAACGTGTTTGGAATAAAAATATGTCTAAAAAATGCCTGTCCAAAAGTTTAATTCTGGAACATGGGAAAAATTCTAATTTTGGGTTAAAACGATATTCGCCGTTGGATCCGTTTTGCACCGAAATACGTGCCAATATCTATGGTCTCTAAAGTCGTCAAACTATATGTCTACAGGTCCGGTTTGAGGAGGCGAACTCAACGGTATGTCTAATTTTGGATTTCGATGAGCCGTGCACAATTTCGCCCGTTAGAGCGGGTCGCGGGTCCGCCAAATAGGCGTTCCAGTTGATCTTCTCAGAATCGGACCAAACTTGGCATACAGGACCAGAAAAAATGATATGGTCCTGCTGGCACAAGTTTTTCCTTAATTTGACGAACGTGCACAAAGTAATTAGGGAATTTGTAAAGTGGCCGATACAGTAAATTTTAACGGATAAGCATCAAATTTATCGCACACACGCAACCAATTTGAATTCTGTCAAAGCCCACACGTCTGCAAAGTCGATACGCATCTTTCAATACTTTTGGTTCGCGACCACATCGCCCAGTTTAGTGGGATGCCCGTCGTATCTGTCACCCCCATTTCCTGTATTTCGTATTAATACTCGTAGTTAGATTTTGGCATGTATTTTATTTTTTATTTTTTATTTTTCTGGACTTGTGGAATTTTGAGTTTTCTCGTATTTTGAGTTTCGGCTCGGCTCGGTTTTAATTGGTTTGGTTTGAGTTGGTTTATTTGAGTTGGTTTGATTTTAAAACCCCATGGAACACCTTAACCTATTCTCTACCCTCATTCCACCACAACTACCCCCATTAAATCCTACCCTAACTTTCTCTCTCTTCTTTACTCTCCATTAATTCTCCATCTTCATCTTCTTCCTTCTTCCCCAACACTCCACCCATAGGCAAGTGCACCTTGCCACCAAATAAGCACCATATTTTATTTATCCATTAGCTAGATTAGGCCATGGAGAACAATATTAGAACTTGGCATTTTGTGATTTGGAGTCTCCATTGTTCTAGATCTAAGTTTTAAATATTTTTAGAAATTCTTGGTTTTGATCTATCAAACTTTGGTTTTTTGCTTGTTTTGATGCTTCCATGTGGAAGAGAATTCAATTTACACAAGATAGAACCTTGAAAATCCAGATTTCGTTTTGATTTGGCTAAGTTATGAAAAATTGAATTTTGGTGTTCTTGAGAGTTTCCTCTCGGTTTGGAGAAGAAGACCCCCTCTCCCGCTGCGCTGTTTAGCGCCAGGCTACTTCCCCCGCCGCGCCCTTTGGCGCTGGCCGCTGGCCCGTCTTTGTGCCGTGCTCTTTAGCGTTGGTCGCTGACCGTGCAGCCTGGCCGCTGCCCGATTGCGTGCGCGTCCTGCGCGCCTGACCCCTGCGCCGTTTGCCCCTGCGCACTTGGACCCTCGGCCCCCTACGCCGTTTGTCCATGCACTTGGACCCCCGTCCGCCTGCGCCGTTTGCCCTTGTGCACTTGGACCTCGGCCCCCTGAGCCGTTTGCCCCTGCAGACTTGGACCCTCGACCACCTGCACCGTTTGCCCCTGCGCACTTGGACCCTCGGCCCCCTGCGCAGTTTGCCCCTGCGCACTTGGACCCCCGGCCCCCTGCGCAGTTTGGCCCTGCGCACTTGGACCCTCGGCCCCCTGCGCGTTTTCCCTGTGCACTTGGACCATCGGCCCATGTGCCCTCGGTCGTGCGCCATTGGCCCATGCGCCCTCGGCCGTGCGCCAACGGCCAACGTGCCACCCATCCCTCGGCGTACTTGACCCTGGCGCCATCCACCCTCTGCAATCCCACTTGCCCGTGATAGTTTGGTTTATTTCTTGGATTTGGCTTCTATTTCATGGATTGGGTTATGAGATCTTGTTCTAGACAGCACGACTATCTTGACCCAACACGACCTGGTACGGTTTTCGATGATTTTGCTTATGACTAATACGTTTTCCTGATTTTGTGAAGTATGATTTTAGTACCCCTGATCTTCTTAATAGTGACCCGATGGGGTACACACTTGACTTGTAACCTATGATTTATAATTTATCTCGGTAACCAGATAACTTGATAGTGGCCCATGGCGGCGCACTCTTGACTCGTAACTTGAATTGACTTGATGCTATTGCGACAGCTGACTAAACTTGACTCTTGTAACTTGCTCTGACACCGTGGGTGTTCCGGCTGCTTGCTTGTGCAACTCTCTTGTCTTGTCTTGCATCATGTCTAGGACGTGATTCCTGGGTACCACGGCCAGGGATTTGCGCTAATATAGATTAGGCTAATGATTAGATCAAATTAGAACATGGAGAACTCCCAGTCACAGGCAATCTCGTTATCTGGTGCCTTAATTGGACTTATAGCTTGCCGACGAGTAGAGCACATTTCCAGCACACTGTCATGTGTTGCACCCTCTAAGTCACCTAAGGGTATATCGTCTCTTGGGCGATGTACCCAACCATACTCTCAACGCGGAAGGATAACTGGATAGTCTGCAGGGCTTGGGACTGGGAAATTCTTATTGTAGCTTGTTAGTAATTAGGCTTTGATAACTAGTTAGTTAAAGTAGTAAGCCGTAGTAATTTCTTGGCCGTTGTGAATGTATGGT
>JANAVB010015699.1:0-17905 GCA_029216955.1 Iris pallida
GCAGCGGGGAGGGAGAGAGGGAGAGGGGAAAAGATTAGGTTAGAGTTTTGGTGGCGGCTAGGGTTAGGGTTTGTGGAAAGGTGGCTCTGATACCATGTTGAGATTGATTGATGAATTTCATTGATAATCTCATAGACTTTATATAGCCTTTACATGATAGAATATCCAATGGAATATCATGTGGCATATTCTGACATCCCAAATAGTCATCAGGATATTCTCATACTAAATATAACATTTATCATACTAAATATATCAACAATAGCCAATCGGAATGGAACCATCGTGGAAAATTCTTTCAATATCGATTGACCGGGACAAAGTGAATTGAGACGCTTTCCCATCTATGAATTGACTTCTTTGAATTGAGTCCAAAATGCAGTAAATCGTGTCTTGGAGAACGAACTCTATATAAAAGCCTCTTCTCAAACTTTTTTACTGTTCGTTTTTCGTTGGATAGTTTTCGTTATTGGTTTTGTTGAATGTGTTTTTGGTGTTGTTTTCAATGGATGATTTTCATTGTTTGCCTTCATAAATTTTTGCATTCATATTGAATTCTGAGAGAAAGACAGAGGAAGAAACCAAAGAAGATTATTGAACCTATGCTGGTACAATTGTAGGTGAATGCATAGACAAGGCTAGAGTGACGCGTAGGATCTCTCTCTTAGCAGTTCTCCAAGCGAGTGGTTTTGATCTTTCTCTCAATTATCACCATGCCTTAAAGAAAAGAATCTCATTCATATCTCTGCATCAATGATACCTTAAAAAGAGAACCAAGATAAAAGATGTTAGCCACATTATTGTTAGCTTGTATATAGCAACGTAGAATGTTATATTGTTGTTATAAATAAATGAATTGATATTGCATGTTGTTAAAGGAAGTGTTTAACAGAAAAAGTTATATTTTGAACAATTATAATGAAATAGAAATTGTGGCAAAGATTTTGGACCGGTGAGTCGTCAATTGAGGTAATTGTGGATAGGAAAGTATGGAATTACGAACGATGGCTCGAGGAACGTGGAATACAAAAATAATAAGGATGTGTTGCATAGTTTTTTTCCAGTTTCTATTATGATGCATGCTATATTTTGTAGCCATGTTAAATATGCATGCAAGATCATGGACAACTTGTGCACAAGATTTTGTTCCTCGAATGATATTCACGGCTACGAAACCGATTCAGCCTAGGAGAATAGAGATAATTGGTGTTATGTACAAATGCACAGGCTTCAATGAGGCCAGCTACCTGTACTGAAAAGGACACTGTAATTTCCAATGTATAGTCGAAGATGGTGTGCTCACCATTGACCTTCATATAGATAGGTCGCATCACTAATGATGTGTTTTGCAGGAAAGAGTATCATAATCCTTGTCAGTGTTCTAAAAATCGCTAGACGGACTCGGTGCGCGGAGGTCCGCCTAGCGCCTAGCCCGCCTAGGCGGCGCCTTTTTTTTTTTTTTGGAATTTTTGAAATTTTGAATTTTGAAATTGAAATTTGAAATTTCAATGTTCTAAAATCCAAATACTATCTTAAAACCCAAATAAATATCCAAAAAAACACTAAGAATAAAAAAATCAAAAAAAAAATCAAAAAAATCAAAAAATGCGGCCGCCTAGGGCCGCCTAGGCACGCCTAGCCCACCATCTAGGGGGTTTTCGGTGCGGTGGACCGGCGCCTAACAGCGCCTAGGCCGATTTTTAGAACACTGATCCTTGTTTTGCGAGGAATGACAATCGGCTCTAAGTCCATTGGTAAGAATCATCGTGTGGTGATATATATTATGTAACTGACCCTATAAAAGTTAGAAAGATCACATAATAATACTGTATGCTTTCACATAAATATTTTGTTGATATGGGTGAATCAGGTTGATACCGCTCACCGGTACCTTCCTCAATGTGTTGACCCTTGTCCCTACAGGTGTCGAAAATCAATCGGACGATCAAATATGCAGAAAGCTCATCCAACTCAAGAGAAGCTCTTTCGGCATTCTTTTTGAACTTTGCCTCTGGTAAGAAATTTTCAATTAAAGGTCTTATTTGTTTTATTTTAATAAAGGAATATGTTGTATGAAATAATGTATTTCATTTTCAATTGCAATGTTGTAAACCAAGATTGGCACAACCTCTACTTGACTGTTTAAGAGCCTATGTTTCCGCTAAAAATTCTCAATAAAAAGTTATTTCTTATATATCGTATTGTGATTCAATTTATCTGTTTATCCGCTGCAAAATATCATCAAAAAGAACTATTTTACAAAATGTGCACGAACACGACTTGTACAAGCACAACTTAGACTTGTACAATATCACGTCCAGTGACGACTTATTAATTCGACAGAATCGAGACGTGACAAAAGTGTCCTAACTCTTTGTCAGAACCCAATCCTAAGTTTTGATCTGTGTTCCTCTCCAACTCTATAAGCTTCTAAAGAGTCTCACCTCCCTATTGTCTGAGATCCTCTTGTGAGAGTGGCCTTCTTATCAGCTCATTGATACTCCGTCCAGGATTGGGGATCATTTGGTGGGTCTGGTTATAGAGTCGAATGTGGAGGAACTCTTGACCTCATTTTCCATCACCCCTTAAAGGTTGGAGGAGCCAAGCGATCAACGTGGCAAATCAATCTAGGGAAGGTGAAACTTAGAGCATGTTACAATGATAAAGATTCGTATATATGAATCACTCATTCCCGACCTCTCCCATCAAACCCTCTCCTCTCCTTTTATGCAATCTCTTTTTTCTCAATAATACTGTACTTTTCTTTGGTTCCACAAAACTCTATAACCCCTTAGAACCAAATTATTATACGCTTTTGTTCGGGTTTGAGGGGGAATTAATTTCAGCATTTTGCGGTTATTACAATTCGGTCAAACCAAATTGACTAAATGCACACCCTTTCTGCCGCCACCACCTGGCCACCAGCACCACAATCTGACCATAGAAACCGGTAATCTTCGGGACGGGATCAGCTGTCCCAAGTATTATGTCCCTCCTTGTCCCCCTTCTCTACTTTTTTTTTAATTCACCGATGGACCCTACAAAAAAGTAGAGAGGGGGAACATGGAGGAACAGAATACTTGGGATAGCTGATCCCGTCCCTAATCTTCCACCACTGCCCAACAAAAGTTGATCTGTATCTGTAGATATTTTTAAGTGATTATTATTGCAATAGAGACTACATATATATACAGGAGAGGCTAGCCTCCTCTCCTATCATTCTAGGCAATGTGGAACTAAAGCCCAATAACACTTAACACATATATCAACACTCCCCCTCAAGATGGGTGAAAGATATTCACTAAACCCATCTTGTCACATCCTCTCATCATGCTGATAGAACTAAGCCCCTTTGTCAGTCTGTCTGCTACCTGACTTTGGTTGGAACGTAGTCCAGCTCTAGTACTCCTTTCTCCAGCTTTTCTTTGATGAAGAATCTGTCAATCTCGATATGCTTGGTCCTGTCATGCTGTACTGGATTGTTGGCAATACTAATAGCTGACTGGTTGTCACACCATAGCCTCATCTTGGCTCCCTGGTCCAACTTTAGCTCCGTCAGCATATTCTTCAACCATAATAGTTATGTGACTCCCAAGGCCATAGCTCTATACTCTGCTTCAGCTGTTGATCTGGCCACCACTGACTGCTTCTTACTCCTCCACGAGACCAAGTTGCCTCCTACAAATATGCAGTAGCCCGATGTGGATCTCCTGTCATCAGCACAGCTAGCCCAGTCAGAATCACAATAGCCCTCGATGCTTACATGATTATTTCTTCTGAAGATCAGTCCTTCCCGGAGGCTCCTTCAAGTACCTCAGAATCTGGTATATTGCGTCCATATGACCCTTCCGGGGGTCATGTATGTAGCGGCTCACTACATTAACCGCAAAGCTGATACCAGGTCGAGTGTGGCCCAAGTAGATCAACTTGCCCACCAATCTCTGATATCTATCCCGGTCAACTGGTTCTCCAGCTTCAGCATCCAGTTTGAACTTCTGGTCTATCGGTGTCGTAGCTGGTTTGCAACCCATCATCCCCGTTTCCGTAAGCATATCCTGTAGTGCCCCGTCCCTACATCGTACCCCGTACTCTGTCCACGGGGTGCGCGAGAATGGAACACTGTCGCTATCGATTCGGTCGGGACCGATAGGTCGGGATCGACCGAGTCGATCGAACGGGAACGGTTGAATTAAGATCCATTCCTCGTTATGGAATGTCTTCTTCGGAACCAAGTCCCATATTCAGCGGATTACGCCTCGAGGATTGACTCTGCGGCTGAATCGGGAGAGACCTCCCGTTGTTTCTTTTCACGCCGCTTGCGTTGGTTTTGGCTTTGTTTTTTGAATGCGTTTTCGTGAATGTTTTCGATGGTTTTCATGGCTTGCATTTCGAACTCGCATTTCCTATCGAACTCCTTGAATAATGCAGTGTTCTAATCGGTTGCTTGTGCGATTTCAGGTAATCGCGTGGGCGACGTCTAGCGCGACCAACAAGTTCTCTCGCCGAAGTAAACTCAAGGTAAGTGGCTGACCCTTCTCTTCTCGACCCCCTTCTTAAGTAAATCGATAGTGTTGTTGCGGATGAAAGAATAAAAGCAAGGCACGGACACGGTAAAATGATCAAGTTTCAAAGTGAAAGTAGGCTAGGCCTTAATAACTAGATAATATCTTAACTCGGTCATTGGACAACTTGCCGACAGGAGAAAGTTTCCTCGAGCGACAACCCGGGGCACGGGATCGACTCGGCCTAGGAGGAAACACGGTATAGCTGTGCTGGATGATAGCACGGGTTAAGCGGGGACTTGCAGCGGGACTCGCTACTTGCGCTGCAAGGGCCCCGGCTAACAAAGCTATAAGTCCAGGATGGCTTGTGGTGTCAGTGACCAATCACACGTAATATTGCACTTGGCATAAAAAATGATAACAATTGACAGGGAAGAACATGGTAAGTCTCATAAGGCGCGGCACGGCCCGCCGTGAGTAAGTTCCAACGTGAATTACATTATGCTTGTCATTTCTCGCTTGAAATTCATTAGGATGGTTAGAAACATTCATGAACTAGTCATATAAACTCATTCAACCAAATGAGAGCTTGGAACTTAACTTGCCATGCACCAGTACAAAGTGTAATGTACTGATCCTCGCTCTCCACGCAGGTACCCCGAACCACGAAGGCGTGCCACCTAAAAAATCTCAAGGCGACGTGGACACTTTTGAAGCCTCGTCCGTGTAAAGCTTGTTTCTGGTTTCCTTTTGAAGAAGACCCCGTACTCAGTCCAAAAGAAGATGGCGGCTCGACTCGCCTCGATAGCAGGTGGAAAGATATTATGTTTTGCTTGTAAAAGGGATGTAATGTATGGAACGACTATCTCATCGGCGTTCATTTTGTAAGTCGAGTCTTGTTGTAGCCCGCGCGGCAATGAATGTAAATGAAGTCAATGTAAATGAAGTTTTATTATCAATGAAAAAGTTTACTTCTATTTCAAATGTGTCAATCAATTTCTCTGCGTACTCTAACTTGATGTTGTGTTTCGGATAACCTTATGACTATGCTTGTGCGATCGCAACTTAGGTTCGCACGGCATCACGTCCGGGGGACGACTATCGATTCTACGAATCGGGACGTGACATAATGGTATCAGAGCACGGCTTTACATCCTTTGACCTCGCGTTCGATGAGATAAGTTGTTCCATACAATGAGTCCGAAATAATTTGTGACTGATGCGTTTGCCTTCGTATCGCAGAAGTGACGGAACCCACGGCCGAGCAAGAACAGAGCGCTTCTAGCGGCTCTAGTAGTTCGCATCGATCGCGAGGCGGACCTTCTAACGATACCATCGAAAGGATGCTGCGCATGATGGAGGCGCAGCGAAACCAGTCCGACAATCGACATCAACGGACGGAGGAACGACAGGCCCAGTTCGAAGCTCGCTTCGACGCACACGCGAAACTTCAACAAAAGCAGCTGGATACCCTGCAGCAGATCATCCAAACAATGGCGGCCAACGAAATTCTGCGACTGCGCCTACCGTCACCGCACCTACTGCCACCGGGCCGACGATCCAACCCATTGAAGTCGACACGCGGAGCCCGAGCGTCAACCAGCGACACTGAAAAAGTACGACTTTGAAGTGTCAGAATTCAAGAAGGCGTGCCGCACTTCCTTCAGCGGCACCGAGGGTCCCTCCATGGCAATCGACTGGTTGGAGAGCTGGAAGATCACTTCGAGCTGCTCAGCATTGAAGAATCCAAGCAAGTCGCCTGCGCACAACTTCAGCTTCGGTTGAACGCGCACGACTGGTGGGCCGTGCATAAGCGAGCGATCCGACGCGACAACAACTCAGCGCCGATCTCTTGGGCCACGTTCCGCAAAGCCTTTGAAGTCGAGTACCTTCCGTCAGCCATTTGTCAAGCGAAGGAGAATGAATTCATGCAGTTGAGGCAGGAAATCGGACAGTAGAACAGTACGCCGCAGAATTCAACAAGTTGTCAAAGTTTGCTAGTGCGTTTCTGCCTACAGAGGAGTGCCCGTGCGACGGTTCGAAGTGGGTCTGCGACACTCTATCGTGCGCATGTCGGGGTCCCGGAGTACAAGACCGTGGGCGAGGCTCTAAATCACGCTCTCCGCCTTGAGATCCTGCATCCTTCCGGTGCTGCCGACGTTGTGCGCCACTCCAATCACAAACGTCCTAGCTATACGGGAGGCAACAATTTCGCGTCAAAGCGTCCAAACAACGGCGGCTATAAAGGGCAGAACCCATCTCCTCCCTGCACCAAGTGCAACCACCACGGGCACACTGAAAGGGACTGTGCGGTCTTCGAGGGGGGGATGTTTCTTTTGCGGAAAAGGGGGCACCAAATGCAGATTGCTGGGCTCGAAGACAAAATCACAACGCACCACCACAGCAACAAAACCGTCAAGAGAATCGAGGACAGGCGCCTCGACCTCCTCCGCCCACTCAACCCACACCGCAAAATGGCCGAGACCATCGCCCCAACACTCGGGCCGCGTCTACGCCATGACTCGAGACGAAGCGCTGGCATCAGATACAGTAGTGTCAGGTATACTAAAATTCAATAATGTGCCTGCTCGTGTGTTATTTGATTCAGGCGCTTCGCATAGTTTTATATCGGCGGACTTTGCCGCCGAGCACAAATTTCCTGTAATATCATTAGATCTCGACCTTAGCGTAAGCACACCTTCGGGCACACCAATTCTTACAAACTTAGCTTGCGCCGGCGGGATTATCTGTATCGGCGGTCAAAAGATCGGTCTGGATGTGATAGTTCTAGACATGAAGGACTTTGACATCATTCTGGGAATGGATTGGCGCGGGCCGTGCAACGCAACCATAGACTGCGCTGAAAAGAAGGTCACATTCCGCATGCATGGAGTACCTGAATTCTGCTACTCGTGTGGTGAGGCGTCGCCGACCTGCATGGTGATCTCCGCAATATCTGCTCGACGGATGCTGCATTCCGGGTGCGAAGGCTATCTAGCTTCCGTTCGAGACATGCGACAGGATGGTGCAAACGCGGGTCAGACCGAAGTTGTGGCAGAATTTCCAGACGTGTTCCCGGACGAGCTACCCGGCATGCCGCCCGATCGAGAAATAGAGTTCACCATCGACACATTCCCCGACACCCGGCCGATCTCGAAAGCCCCGTACAGAATGGCCCCTGCAGAATTGAAGGAATTGAAGGCACAACTTCAGGAATTACTTGATAGAGGGTTTATCCGTCCGAGTGTCTCGCCGTGGGGTGCGTCCGTGCTATTCGTGAAGAAGAAGGATGGATCGATGCGGCTCTGCATCGACCATCGAAAATTGAACAAAGCCACCGTCCGAAACAAATACCCCCTGCCCCGCATCGACGACTTGTTCGACCAGCTCCAAGGTGCAACGGTGTTTTCGAAGATTGATCTACGATCGGGTTATCACCAACTCAAAGTCAAGCCAGATGACGTGCCGAAGTCTGCCTTCCGCACTCGTTATGGCCACTACGAGTTCTTGGTAATGCCGTTCGGTCTGACGAACGCCCTGCCGTCTTCATGGATCTAATGAATCGGGTGTTCCGTCCGTTCGTTGACAAGTTCGTAGTAGTCTTCATCGACGACATCCTCGTCTACTCGAAGGATCGAGCGCAACATGCAGAACATCTGCGGACGGTACTCCAAACCCTTCGAGAGAATCAGTTGTACGCGAAGATGAGCAAGTGTGAGTTCTGGCTGAACAGCGTCTCATTCCTTGGGCACATCATCTCCGCCGCGGGCATCGCAGTCGATCCGAAGAAAGTCGAGGCAGTTGCTGATTGGAAACGGCCCGCATCAGTTAGCGAAATTCGAAGCTTCCTAGGCTTGGCGGGATACTACCGACGCTTCGTGAAGGACTTTGCGAAGATCGCATCGCCGTTGACTCGCCTCACCCAGAAAGGAGTCGCATTCAAGTGGTCAGACGACTGTGAAGCTTCCTTCCAGGAGCTCAAACAACGGCTCGTTTCGGCCCCGATACTTGCTCTTCCTGACGGGACGGAGGATTTCAAATCTTCAGCGACGCTTCTGGCCAGGGCTTGGGGTGTGTGCTCATGCAGCGGGATAAGGTGATATCTTTTGCTTCCGGCAGTTGAAGCCGCACGAGAAGAACTACCCCACGCACGACCTAGAACTAGCGGCAATTGTGTTCGCGTTGAAGCTGTGGCGTCACTATCTCTATGGCGTGGCGTGCAGGATTTATACGACCACAAAAGCCTCAAGTATCTCTTCACCCAGAAAGAATTGAATTTGCGGTAGAGGCGATGGCTCGAGCTGATCAAAGACTATGACTTATCAATCGACTACACGCCGGGCAAGGAAAATGTGGTAGCGGATGCGCTGAGCCGAAAGTACTTAGCTTCGTTATGCATCAACGATCGACTGCTGCGTGACTTGGAAGGAATGGGCATCGAGCTCCGAGTTCGTTTCAGGGACGTGAAACTGGCGCAACTGCGGGTGGAACCGAGCCTACTGGAGAGGATCAAGTCTGCACAGAAGGACGACCCCTACCTGGAGAAGATGCGGAAGCTGATATCGACAGGGAAAGCGTCTGACTTTGCAGAGGACGAGTCGGGAGTGTTGCGCGTGAAGGGACGGCTATGCGTACCGGACGATGCAGAACTTAGAAAGGAGATAATGTCGGAGGCGCATTATGCAAAATATTCCTTGCATCTGGCAGCACCAAGATGTATAAGGACCTCCGCGTTGTCTTTTGGTGGCACGGCATGAAGAGGAACGTAGCGCTCTTTGTGTCAAAATGTATGGCCTGTCAACAAGTCAAAGCCGAGCACCAGCGACCGGGCGGGGAGATGCAGAACCTCGCCATTCCAGAGTGAAGTGGGATCACATCACTATGGACTTCGTTGTTGGCTTGCCGAGGACGCGGGGAAAACGACGTCGTCTGGGTCATCGTCGATCGACTAACCAAGTCAGCGCACTTTATCGCCATCAAAGTTACTTGGAGCGTCGACCGCCTTGCTCAGATATACCTTGATGAAATAGTTCGGCTGCACGGGGTCCCAGTTTCTATCGTCTCGGATCGGGATGGACGGTTCGTAGGGCGCTTCTGGAGTAGTCTTCATTCAGCACTGGGGACCAAGTTGAAGTTCAGCTCAGCTTATCATCCTCAGACTGATGGCCAAACAGAACGGGTGAACCAAATTCTTGAAGACATGTTACGACTCTGTGCGATCGACTTGAAGTCAAGTTGGGACGTCCATCTACCGCTGGCCGAGTTTGCATACAACAACAGCTATCAGTCCAGCATCCAAATGGCGCCGTATGAAGCTTTGTACGGCCGGAAGTGTAGATCGCCCATTTGCTGGGATGAAGTCGGGGAACGGCAGATACTTGGTCCGGAGCTGGTGGAGCAGACTGTGCAGAAGGTCAAGTTGATACGAGAAAGATTGAAGATAGCACAAAGCCGACAGAAAAGCTATGCTGACACGCACCGACGCCCCCTCGAGTTCTCGGAAGGCGACCATGTATTCCTGAAGGTGATGCCTATGCGTGGAGTTTCCAGGTTCGGTGCGAAGGGAAAATTGAGCCCAAGATTTGTTGGCCCGTTCGAAATATTGAAGCGAGTCGCCCCGGTAGCTTACCAAATCGCCTTGCCGCCTGCGTTGTCAGAGGTACATGACATCTTCCACGTATCGCAATTGAGGAAGTACGTGCATGATCCGAGCCATGTTGTGGATTTGGGTAAGCTGGACCTGAAGGCGGACTTGTCATATGTCGAAGAGCCGGTGCAAATCTTGGAGCGCAAGGATAAACTTCTCCGCAACCGTGCTATTCCCCTCGTCCGCGTCCTCTGGAGAAACCATTCAGTCGAGGAGTCGACGTGGGAGCTTGAGTCATAAATGAAGGAGAAGTTCCCTTCGTTGTTCTCGTAGAGGTAGGTTCTATTTTAAGTTTCGAGAACGAAACTTTTTCTTAGTTGGTTATGGTGTAGTGCCCCGTCCCTACATCGTGCCCCGTACTCTGTCCACGGGGTGCGCGAGAATGGAACACTGTCGCTATCGATTCGGTCGGGACCGATAGGTCGGGATCGACCGAGTCGATCGAACGGGAACGGTTGAATTAAGATCCATTCCTCGTTATAGAATGTCTTCTTCGGAACCAAGTCTCATATTCAGCGGGATTGCGTCTCGAGGATTGACTCTGCGGCTGAGTCGGGAGAGACCTCCCGTTGCTCTTGCTTTTCACGCGCTTGCGTTGGTTTTGGCTTTGTTTTCTGAATGCATTTTCGTGAATGTTTTCGATGGTTTTCATGGCTTGCATTTCGAACTCGCATTTCCTATCGAACTCCTGAATAATGCAGTGTTCTAACGGTTGCTTGTGCGATTTCAGGTAATCGCGTAGGCGACGTCTAGCGCGACCAACAAGTTCTCTCGCCGAAGTAAACTCAAGGTGAGTGGCTGACCCTTCTCTTCTCGATCCCCTTCTTAAGTAAATCGATAGTGTTGTTGCGGATGAAAGAATAAAAGCAAGGGCACGGACACGGTAAAATGATCAAGTTTCAAAGTGAAAGTAGGCTAGGCCTTAATAACTGGATAATATCTTAACTCGGTCATTGGACAACTTGTCGACAAGGAGAAAGTTTCCTCGAGCGACAACCCGGGACCACGGGATCGACTCGGCCTAGGAGAAAACACGGTATAGCTGTGCTGGATGATAGCACGGGTTAAGCGGGGACTTGCAGCGGGGCTCGCTACTTGCGCTGCAAGGGCCCCGGCTAACAAAGCTATAAGTCCAGGATGGCTTGTGGTGTCAGTGACCAATCACACGTAATATTGCACTTGGCATGAAAAATGATAACAATTGACAGAAAGAACATGGTAAGTCTCATAAGGCGCGGCACGGCCCGCCGTGGGCAAGTTCCAACGTGAATTACATTATGCTTGTCATTTCTCGCTTGAAATTCATTAGGATGGTTAGAAACATTCATGAACTAAGTCATATAAACTCATTCAACCAAATGAGAGCTTGGAACTTAACTTACCACGCACCAGTACAAAGTGTAATGTACTGATCCTCGCTCTCCACGCAGGTACCCCGAACCACGAAGGGCGTGCCACCTAAAAAATCTCAAGGCGGCGTGGACACTTTTGAAGCCTCGTCCGTGTAAAGGCTTGTTTCTGGTTTCCTTTTGAAGAAGACCCCGCACTCAGTCCAAAAGAAGGCGGCTCGACTCGCCTCGATAGCAGGTGGAAAGATGTTATGTTTTGCTTGTAAAAAGGGATGTAATGTATGGAACGACTATCTCATCGGCGTTCATTTTGTAAGTCAAGTCTTGTTGTAGCCCGCGCGGCAATGAATGTAAATGAAGTCAATGTAAATGTTTTATTATCAATGAAAAAGTTTACTTCTATTTCAAATGTGTCAATCAATTTCTCTGCGTACTCTAATTGATGTTGTGTTTCGGATAACCTTATGACTATGCCTTGTGCGATCGCAACTTAGGTTCGCACGGCATCACGCCGGGGGACGACTATCGATTCTACGGAATCAGGACGTGACAGATCCAGTACGTACTTCCTTTGAGAAAGAACGATTCCCTCATTATCTCGAGCAATCTCAATCCCAAGGAAGTATCGAAGAGGGCCAAGATCCTTCACCTCGAACTCCTTGCCAAGCTTTCCTTTGAGTTGGACGATCTCCTGCTCATCATCGCCTGTGATAATCATATCATCTACATATACCGCAAGCATGGTGATGTGGCCTCCACTTCGTCTGAAGAAGACAGTGTGATCAGCATTGATCTGCCGATATCCCATCCCTATCATTGCTCTCCTGAACCTGTCAAACCATGCTCAAGGAGACTGCTTCAGTCCATAGAGGGACTTCTTCAGTCTGCAGACCTTGCCTTCTGTCTGTTTGGTACCGAATCCTGGTGGTATCTCCATGTACACCTCCTCCACTAGATCCCCATGAAGAATACATTCTTCACATCCAGTTGGTGTAGCTTCCACCATCCATTGGCTGCCAGGGAGATCAAGGTCCTGACAGTGCTCATCTTCGCCACTGGTGCAAAGGTCTCGTCATAGTCGATGTCGTACGTCTGACTGTATCCTTTTGCCACCAGTCGAGCTTTATAGCGCTCAACCTGTCCATCTGGGTTCTGTTTCACAGTAAAAACCCATTTGCATCTGATGCTCTTTTCCCTTCTGGGGGTCTCACCGGCTCCCAAGTGTGGTTCTTCTCAAGAGCTCTCAACTCCTCATGCATTGCTGCTTTCCACTTTGGATCGTTCTTGGCAACCTGCCAGTTGTTAGGTACAGTAATACTATCCAAAGATGCTATAAATGCTCCATGAGAAGAAGAGATAGATCATAAGAAACAAACTTAGTAAGGTCCCAACATATCTGTCTGGAGGATTTCTCGCATTACTGCGAGTAATCCTTCGTGTAGGTAGTGGTATGGGAAAGTAGGAGGGATGATATCACCTGAGGAGTGGTGGTGTAGATGAGGAGGATGGTGGTGTCTCAGGAGTTGGGACTGACGCATGCAAGGGACTTAGCACTGCACTGTAGGTACTGGTCCTGCAGTTTGCTTCTCTCTCCTGTTGTAGGTAAGTAACTCCCCCTGAGCCGTAGGCCTGATAATTCTTATCTCCTCCCCTGTTCTGCTTCACCTTCATGTTTCTCCTCAACCGTGTCTCTATGCCATACTTCTAGATCGGTTACCACCAAGTTCTCCATCTCCCCCTCTCGCCTTATACTGGTAGTATTAGGCGTGTTGTGCGAAGTTCCCTCCTGACGGTAATATGGCTCATGCTCTCGGAAGTGGACATCCATACTAACGAACTTCTTCTTCTCTACTGGATTCCAGCACATATATCCCTTCTGAGTCGCTGAGTAGCCCACGAAGATGCACTTGACTGCTCTGGGGTCAAGTTTCCTAACTGATGGTCTGTTGTCTTTCACAAAGCACACACCCGAATACCTTTAGTGGGAGTATCCCACTATTATTGCCTTGTAATACTTCGCATGGGGACTTCCATCCCAGACTTTTGAAGGCATCATGTTGATAAGTTGAGCTGCTGTCAATACTGCATGTCCCCATAGATTTTGTGGGACATTTATGTCGATCATCATACTTCTTGCGGTCTCTAGAAGGTGTCGGTTCTTCCTTTCTGCTACTCCATTTTGTGCTGGTGTGTATGCACAGCTGGTCTGGTGCTGTATTCCGTGTGCTGACAGGTACTCTGCAAGTGTCCTGTTGGTGTACTCCGTTCCATTATCAGACCTCAGTACCTTCACCACTGCATTGTACTGAGTCTGGACATGTTTATGGAAGTCCCGAAAGCAAGCAAATACTTCACTCTTATTTTTCATTAAATACAGCCAGGAGATACGAGATGCACAATCAATAAAGGAGACAAAGTACTTATATTCATTCATAGTGTTAGTAGCACATGGACCCCAAACATCAGAATGTATTACCTCAATAACAAGAGAACTCTTATGACCAATACCAACATATGAGCTTCTAGTAAGCTTTCCTAACTCGCATGCATCACATACTAATTTCTGTTTATTTTTTGCATACATCTCTGGATACAACTTACTTAGAGTATCAAAAGAATGTCCCATCCTCCTATGATGAAGTATCAAAGTATCTTCAGTCCTCTGTTGCAGCTCTCCCATTCCAGCCTTCTCTGCCATAGATATCAATGCTGAGTCCAGTCCTTCCCGATCTAGGTACCACAGTCCCTCATGCCAGGTGCCAGTCCCAAGTCTTCGTCCCGTCCCTTTCTCCTGGAAGATCACCTTAGGAATATCAAAAGAAACAGTGCATTTTAGTTGGAGAACTATAGAAATAATAGACAAGAGAAGAGACTGACTGGAAAGGATGGAGCATGTAACACATTGGATAATCTTACTAAACCTGTACAATTAACAGTACCCTTACCGACCACTGGTTGGAAAGTACCATCTGCAGTCTGAATGTTGTCTGCTGGTGCTAGGTGAGTGTATGAAGAAAACTCACTAGCGTTCCCGGTCACATGCCGAGATGCTCCTGAGTCGATAATCCAGTCTGACGTTTTAAGGGAAGACATAGATGCAAGAGCGAGTGACTCGTCAGTACCTTCTGATAGGTGAGCATACATAGCGGCGTTGCCTCCGAAGAATGGGGTGGTGTCTCCTCTGCTCCGCTCCTCCTGTCTCCTTCGGTCGACGCTCTTTGCTTTCTCGCCAGTAGGTCCAGCAGTACCTGATCCTCCTCAATAAAGGTGCCACCAGCTCCTCCATTCCCTTCTGCCACCAGCAAGTTTGCCCGATAGCCTCCTCGGCCGCCTCCTCGGCCTCCTCGACCACGTCTACGTCCAATATATCCTCGTCCACCACCTGAGTCTTCCTCCTTATTGGTACAAGCATATCGATGATGGCCCATCTTTTGCAGTTGTAGCACTGTCGATTGTGTTGCCAGAGCTCTCCCTTGGATCCTGTGTCGCCCGAGCTAGCAGCTGCTAGTGCTGACTTTGCTTCGGGGGGACCACTTGTCTCTGTCTGTAATCTGATCCGCGTCTCCTCCTGGATCATGGCTGAGATAGCCTCCTCGAGACTAAGGATCTCTGGTTGGGCGAGGAGTAAGGCTGTCCTCTGTGCAAATGCTGCAGACAGCCCTTTAAGGAATTTCATCGTCCTCTCCTGCAGGCACACATGTCTCTTCTTGCACTTCGGGTCCCCGCAGCTTGCCGTTTCGAGGAGTGATCATAATCCAGCCAGAGACGCTCCAACTCCGTAGCGTACTCCTGCACCGTCTTCTCCCCTTGTACGGTGTCATCGATCTCCCCTTTTATCTGGAAGATCCGTAGGTTGTTTCCTACGCCATCATAGGTTCTCCTCAACTTCTCTTATACGTCTTTCCCCATCTCAATGCCATCTACTGTGGAAGCAATAGACTGGACTAAGGAATTGAGAAGCCAGATGTAAATTACCATATAAGTGGATTTTCACTCGTCGTGTCCTATCGAGCCCTCTTCCGGCTCTGTCTTCTCGCCCGTCAAGAATCCCTCCAGGTTCTTTCTGCCAGGGTTCTTCTCACCCGTCGTGACCAACTCAGATAGGTGGCTGGTCCATCCAACTTCAGATCGATGGAGGGTAATTCCAACTTTGGCGGCGCTCGTGTCGTGCTATCACCAGCCGACACCTTTATCAACTTCATCAACGTCGCCACATCGTCAGCATCCAGCTTCTTGAGGATCGCCTCCATCGATGCTTCTTCTCGATCACGTCACACTTGCTCCACAACTCACGCTTGTCCTCGTCGTCCTCTCCTCATCCGAATGTCTGGTTTCATCTCTAAACATCATCGGCATCTTCTTGAGAATCTCATATGAGATAAATCTTCAAGAACGATTTTAGGCTTTCCTACACTGTAGGTACCACAGATGAAATAAATCTCAAGTTTAGGCTTACCTACACCATAGGTGCCACATATGAGATAAATCTCAAGTTTAGGCTTACCTACACAGTAGGAGTCCTAAAAGTAGTGTGCACGGAGGCACCCACGGCAGCAGCAGCGGCTCGCAGCGGCGGCTGCAGCGGCAGCGAGAGCAGCGGCGCAGTAGCTGCAGTGGCAGCGGCGGCGTGGGGGGGGAGGGAGGGCGAGGTTAGGGGTAGGGTTTGTGTGGAGAGGGTGGCTCTGACGGTATTCTAAGCAAGTTTAGGCTCTGATACCATGTAGAGATTTTTAAGTGATTATTATTGCAATAGAGACTACATATATATATAGGAGAGGCTAGCCTCCTCTCCTATCATTCTAGGCAATGTGGGACTAAAGTCCAATAACACTTAACACATATATCAACAGTATCAGAGGTCCACACACCGATAGTATAGATCTTACCACGACTCATCTATTCGTTGGCTATGGTAAAGATGGTGGCAAAGACACTTAACACAACAAAGGAGGTGGTGTTGACCACAGAGTGGGAAGGAAGAAGGAATAGACTAACATGGGGGCTTTTAATAAATGATGAATAAGCTAACGGCATAGACCAAACTTTAAATATTAAACGTTAGAAATCCTATCTGGTGTTTTACATGTAAACGTTAGTGGTGTCTCTCTCAATTTATCATCTCAAAAAGTCCAAAATGTCAGAAACCAGCCTTGCTAACCAATGGCTTACAAAAAGAGAAGAAATAATTAATAAAGTACACAACATGCACTTCAGGAAATTCTTCAATAGATGCAAATAGCTCACCTCATATAACATCTCCTGTAAGCCTCAACAAACAGCTTAGCAGATTGTAGGCATAGTTATCAGATGGGACCGGACATAAAACCAGTATGATAACTATAGGTTGTAGGAGTCAAACTCAGTGGCGAGTCCATTGCAACTCAATCAAGAATGCTAATAAGTAGTATGCATTAATTGGCTATCAGTAATCCACCACTACACTAATTCATGTAGGACGTAAAGTTCCCACCCACAACGCCACCGCACCATCATGTAGGCGTTTCAGTGATAGTATTTTTCGTGACCAAACTGGGTACCTCCATCGAGAATGTAATAACATAGTTTCATTTGGACTTCATGTACCTCTGTGCATGGCCAGCGTGTTGACACAAAAAGGTACTTGAAGATTAAAAGTGCTATAATCATATACTAAAGAAGTGGAAGATGTTAAAGGTAATCGACAATAAGTTAAGATACTATTTATTTATGTTATGAGTGTTTGTAATGAAGACCGGTCATCTTAACCTTAATCAGGAAATGATGATCCTTAGTATCAGAAGAGATGAATGAGTAGCTAGAGAACGGCACATTAATAAACAGAACACACCTGTTTCTTCTGCAATTCTTCGTTTTGCTCTTTTAGTTTTGCTACTTCAGCCTCCAGCTCCATTGTATAAGCCTACTTAGAAACAACATAATTCTGGTATTATAACAGTATCTTGATGCCGAATAAAAAGATATTATTAGTCATTCTGCATTCCGAAATATTCAAAATATCTAACAAGATGGAAAGCATTATAGTTTTGCACTTATTAAAACCTAGCATCATATATAGATGTGAAAAGGATAAGTGTATTGCTTTGGTCAACTTGCCAATCATTCAAACTACTATAAGTCACCAGCCAGCCAATCTTCCATACTTCAACTACTGAGGGAAACTCTCTAATCTGTTCAGTAAGTACAGTTTCTGCTTGTTAACAAGACTCCTGACAGCATTCCAAACTTTTTAAACAGAAATAAATGTCTAAAAGCTCATTCAAGTCATATAATTCAATTTCTAAAAGCTCATTCAAGTCAATATAGTTCAATTATACAAACTTAGCAATTGACAAACATAATATGGCAATCAGGGAAGCACGGGTCACTCTGAAAATCAGTGCGTGTCTATGTCGCGTTAGGACTTAGGC